>JAVKPL010007414.1:0-29670 GCA_032173675.1 Gastrolobium villosum
AAATTATGAAAATTTTCAGAATTAAAGTTTATCAAGATAGCTTTCAATGATCACTGGTGTCACTTAAAAATGATTTCTGTAACTCAAGATATGCGTAAAACAATTCAGCTATGTTAGAAATCAACATATAAGTGAAAACTATAGATATAATCATGTGTCATTCATAATTTTCAACATTCAAACCAAGCACATACGATCTTATCCATTACCTAAGGCCTAAAGGATATATACCTCATATTCATTGTATTCACATGTAAATAAGCATAAGAGGTAAAGATATTTGATACCTTGGCCTTTGTAATCAAGTGGAGACTTTTTCTTATCCATTGCTTCTCTTTTTGGATTTTGAACCTTCTGGGTTCCATCTTGTGCATGTGAGAAGCTTTGGCTAAAGTTCCATTATTTCTTTGATTGATAATTCCATCATTGGACCTAGGAAGCATTTTCCTTGATGATTCCTTCTTCTCCTGACCTTTTTGTCCATAATTTTGAATACTTTTTTTCACACTAGAAATGCTAGAAGGACTTTTTGGTACCCATTTCATATTGGGTCTTTGAGGATTAGGAATAGCATTTATAGAACTTTTGACAACCCAAACCAACTTGTTTCTCTTGCAAGAATTTCTTCTATGATAACACAAATGAGAAATATGTCCTACTTTACCACAATAATTACATATAATGTGTTTGCAAGATAACTTGTTCTTTTCAAGCTCAACTTTCAAATTTTTGGCTTTCTCTCTATTATCAGTGTCCAAACTATTATTTCCATAATCATTTATAGGTTTTCCTTGTACAAAAGTATCACTATTATTTTCATTTTCAAACATGAATATGAGCATGTAGGATTATCAATTATGGAGAGTTTGGATGATAGTTTCTTAACTTGATTATCAACATCATTGTAATTTTTAAAAAATGGTTGAGGATTCACAATTCAAGGATATGTCCTCTACTTGAAAAACATATATATTTTTCAAAGATTGAATTTGATTTTCAATGAAGCAAATACTTTGCATAGAAGCCAAATTTTTATTTTTCAAGTTCAACAAGCTATCATTCAACTCATCATACGCACATTGCAAATTATCATGTGAAGGACTATGATCAAGGTTTATATTATTTACCTCAACTTGAATGTCATCATTGTCACAAAGAGGTTTTGAGCTTCTTTGATCACTTTTGATCCCTTCTTGAGTGTATTCATCATCTTTTTCTTCTTGCAATGAATTTTGCTCTTCTTGCTCTCTATATGCATCTTTATGCATAGAATCATCATTGACAAGATAGATGGTAATAAGAGTATCCCATATATCTTTAGCATTCATGCAAAGTTTAATCTTAGCATATGCATCATCATATACACTTTTTCTAAGCACTTGCATAGACTCAAGATTGAAGACAAAACATCTTTTATTGAAATCATTCATGCATTCTTCTATTTTCAACGAAAAACCTTCATCTATAACATGCCACATATAAAGATGAATTGATTGAATAAAAACTTCCATTCTTTTAACCCAATATTCAAAATCCTCACCATCAAAGAATGGTGGTTTATCACATTCAAAGCCTTGCATTTTTTTTGTTTGATTTAAAATTAAATTATATTGGAAGCCCCAACAAGGATCTTTAACTCTAGGTGGTTAAACCTCTAACTGAGCACTAAGCTCTGATACCACTTGTTAGGAATGTGGCTTCCATACTCAAGAGGGGGGGTGAATTGAGTATTACAAAATTTTCGCAAAAGCCCCCTTCTAGTTTCTAAATAATCATTTCAAGCAAACTTTGATATGTGGAAAGGTAATTCAGACAATCCATAATGTATAATATAACACAATTGTAGAACTTATACTGGCACATATAAGATATCAAAGAATCAATTAAAGTGCTAGAAATAAAGAGCTTAGAGTTTAGAGAATTTCTAACACAATATATCATGGTTCGGTCACCACCACTTGTGACCTACGTCCAGACTGAAGCCGCTCAATCAACTCTTTCACTAATGGTCAAGCTTCACGGGTGCTTGACAAACCTTTACAATCTTCCAAGATTTCGGGTTCTTGGATACCTTTCAATCTCCAAGTTTACGGGTACTTGGTAACCTTACAATTCACTCCAAATTTACTTAGGTATTTGGCTACCTCTCAAACAATGGGTCTCACAACCCTTTCAACTCAATAATACAAGGAGGGAAATATTTGGAAATGAATATACACTCTCAAAGTGTGGATATACAACTTGAAGCACTATGGGTATATGGATTTTCAAGATATGAGCTCAAATATGTTTGATCATTGAAAGATATGAAAGAATACGCAAATAATAATGTAGAAGCTCTCAAATCATCCTTATGATGTGTAGGAATGGTGATCAATACGTTTTAGGGTCATAAGAAATGTATTTATAGTGTTTTCATTGAAAACTAGCCGTTTATAGCCGTTTATGACCGTTTTATGCATTCTGCCCAGTAAGTATTCGAATACTTTTCGTGTGGTATTCGAATACTTCATTTATAGCCGTTTATGACCGTTATAAGCATTTTTCCCAGCAAGTATTCGAATACTTTTCGTATGGTATTCGAATACTTCATCAGGTATTCGAATACTGCATCCGGTATTCGAATACTTTATTGACAGCAAGAACACTGTTTCGTATTTTGGGCATAACTTGAGTTATACTTGTCGGATTGATGTGATCTTGGTCTCGTTGGAAAGATAAAAAAAAGATCTACAACTTTTATGAAGACCACAAGATCCAAATCCATCATCTTAGATAGGAAAAATTGTATGGAAGGCAGCAGCAAAATTAAGCAACAAATTTTAGGTTCAAATATGTTCTAGCTTGCTTCCAACCACTTTTTGTGAAAGATCTTGACTTGATAAATATGTTTTGAAGTTGTAAAATATGTCAAAGATCTTTTCCTTGGATTTCTCAAATTTATTTCAAGTATATAAAGATTATGATTATGCAATTTGAAAAAACACGTTTACCTTGAGAAAAACTTTGAACTCATGCAATGCAATCTACCATATATCCTCACATATATTCTAAGTCCTAAAGATATATTCCAAATATGATTTTAGACTTAGCTTTATGTCTTGTGTCTTGGATCTTTTCTTGAACTTCATGCTTTGACTTGTTGGATATGACAATGCTTGACACTTTGTTGGTTTTGATCATTTTTCATCATGGTTAGTTATCTTTGATCTTGGTGTTGCTCTTCTAATTATTCCTTGTTTCTCTTGATCCAATGATCTTGCCACTTTGATATAACATTACTCTTCTTGTGTGTCTACATCACACATCTTCAATATCCACATACGGTTAATGCTTTTTGCTCTTGACCAAAGCTCTTCTCTTTTTGTTGTTGCCATTTTGTTATCATCAAAACATACCTTGTATCTACAAGAATGTTGAAAAGTTTTTGAAGAAAGAGAAAACACTGATCCAATGGTGATTATGGAGATAGCGAGTTGGTAGTAAACTTTTCTAGTAGTAAGAATATCCTTACTCTTAATATAATGGGACATGTACTTCTTTCTTTGAGGAAAGATTTTTTTGCACCAATTAATTAATATTCTTACCGATAAGATATAGTTGTAATTTTAAAAGTTTTTTTGTTCTCTTTCCTCAAAAGGCTATCAGCAGGGATGTGCAAAATAACCAAAAAACTGAACCGAATCGACCTGCACTTAAAATAATCTGTTTTTAAAATTTAGTTTATGAATCAAACCAGTTTTTACAGAATCAGTTCATGAAACGAACTGGATTTTAAAATCAATTCAAGAACCGAACCGAATCATTTTCGAATCTAACTGAACCATTTTTGAACCGAATCGAACCCCTTTTTATTACTTTATTTCTTTATTTTTTAATGCTTTTCTTTTTAGAAGAGGGTCGACCCAAATAAGTTCTAAATCAAACCGAATCGAACCGTTTTCGAATAAATCGAATCATTTTCAAACCAAACCGGTTTTGAACGAAAATGAACCGTTTAAACTAATTCGATTCGATTTTTCAAAAACCTCAAATCAATTCCTATGTAGCACCGATACCGACACGAGGCACGTGACACGATACGACACGACACTCCGACGCGTTAATTCTAAAAAATGTTAGATTTCGACACGTTAGGACACGTTTTGATATTAAATAATATTTTTAATTTATGTAGTATATATTATATTTAATATTCAATAATTTAACAAAAAAATGAATCTAAACCTATAATATTCATAAATTTTGCAAAGAAACATAACATATCCCAAATATTTATATTAAACTCAATAAAATGATAATCGTAATCCAACGAATCTAATAGTTGGAACTAAAAACTCAACGCAAATCAACATTTGAACCTTTTTTTGAATTTCTATAATGCGTGTCGGAGTGTCGGGGAGTGTCGGAGTGTCCGAGAGTGTCGGGAAGTGTCGGACACGACACGTCAGGGTTTTTGAAGTGTCGGTGCTTCATAGATCAATTCGACCTATCCACACCCTTAACTGTTGATTGACGTGGGGGAAAAAGAAAAAATAACTTTAATATTTAAACCATTTCTTACAAATAAGACATAGTATGTATTAATTGGTTGCTGCAAAAAAAACTCTTCTACATTGAAAGGAGAAGTTGAGATCCTATATAAATCATATATCAATTAAATCATGGCTTTACTATTGTTAAACAAGTTATCCACATGCATATGGAATATTTTAATGGATTTAGTGTGTGTCCTTTTAAAGAATGTAAGTTATTTCCTTTTAATTTTTTTACTCTATGTACTCCTAGTGATACATAGTTTTAACGTGAAAATTTTCTTTTCTTTTTTCACTTTCCACTTTAGCTAATGTGATTGTGAAGAGAGAAAAAAGCATATATAATTATAACATGAAAATTACTTCTTTTTTTTCACTTTCCACGTCAGTTGATGTGATTGAGAAGGGAAAAAAACAACTTTTCATGTTATAATTATGTACTACCGGCATATAGAGTAAAAAAACTAAAAGGACACGGCTTATATCCTTTTAAAGCACAAATAATTTTCACCATTTTACTATGGGAAAGTTACTTTTCTTTGTTTTACATCTATATTTTTCTTGAGTTCAAGTATGTGTGAATACAAAAAATTATTTTTGGGAGAGTTAGCTCCCAATGATGTGGATGTTTCTTACTCGAATCTGGTTATCTTGTGTGAAGGATAACTACCGTTTATCCAAAAAAATAAAAAAAAATATTCCAAAAAAGGGGAACATAACTTGCAAACCAAACGAAACCCACAGGAATGGAAAAAAAAAAACAGAGGAGTAAAGCAGGTAATTAAGAGTAGTGACAGTTACATATGACAAGGACTGGGGCATAGTGTCCACCATTAGCACATAAGTTTGAGCAACTGAGGTTCTAAGCAACTTCATCCTTTTTGTTTGTTTGTTCATCAATTGTATTTACCCCAACCCTATTAAATCGTTGCAATTGATTGACATCATATATTTGGTGCTTGTCTGGTCAAGATGATTGTGACTTCTCCCCCAAGTAGTATTATTATTTTGTGATTATAAATAGAAAGCTAGCATGTAGAAGTTGAAATTGAAACAGTACCTGATGTGGTATATTTTCTAAGTATACCTACAATAATTGATGTTGAGGAGATATTATCGGATGCTATTATTATGAATGGTTTAATTTAAGTTACCTTTTTTTATCTATAACAATTATGCAAGAAATAAATCTAAAACAACATAAAATCATGATACTAACGTGAAAAACTTTCTTAACATAAGGACATACAACACATTAGTGCTACCAAGTACCAACCCAACCCCTTCACATGGGACCACTACAAAAGGAAATTTCGAGTTTGTAGACCATAATCTATATATAGAACTCAGAGCTAAAAGCCAAAGAGCCAAATAGACGTGGCATTGGCACAAGAGACGAAAAGATGAGATTGTGTCCTCCCTATTTCACAAATTGGACAAATGTGATCCGCACTTATATACATGTCTCTTTAGCAAATTATCCCTAGTTGGCGTAATGGTATTTGAATATCTCCAACAAAAAAAGTCTTCTGATTTACTTCAATTTTCAGAATTTTTGAAAATTGCTTCTTCCTACCATATCAATAAGAGAGACCTACCCAACATGACCAAAATATCGAAAGAATTCTTGGGGCAAAATTGAATTTTGATACAGATTTCATTCCGTCTAGTTAGTGAAAAAAATTCAGAATTCAAATTGATGTTATATAATCCGTAATCAAGGCAATAAAAAGCCAGTATGACGAAGTAAAAACAATCAAAACTTTACAAGCTTAATTTATTAAGGGTTTCCCTACAATAACGAGAGGGTACTAAAACATGGACCATCTCTTATTATTTTATGGGCTATATTTATCTCATTTTACATGAGATAAATAATTTTTCTACACATGAAAAAAGAAGTGAGTCCCACCACTTTTTTTTTCTCTTTCCCCTTACCTGTGGTCCCACTTATAATTTTATTTCTATAACATTAGCTAACTTATTTCCTACAACATAAGAAAAGTATTTCCCTTATTTTATTTTATTTTTTGGAGTTAATTAACTCTAATTATCTTTTTGAGGCGAGTCGACTCCCCCTCTCTAATATTCTCACGGGTTTCAACATTTTGAGTTGGCATACTAATTCAAAGTGCGGGAACATATTAAGAATAAAAGTATTTAAATTCCTCTCAACTATCAGCGACAGACTCATAAAATTTTATTTATTTGCACACTTAATGGCGGGCATTCAAGGTAGCGCCCCTGAAAAATAGTACAAACAAGGAATTGACCCTTCATCTTGTCCTTCGCCTTCGTGGTGGCTTTTGAGCTTTGTTCCTTTGTTTTGTTGGTGGGTCCGTAGCTAATATTATTGCGATAGTCTGTAGCTAATATTTTTTATCCATCTTTTGCATTTCATCCTCTCTTTTTTTCGTTGAAAAAATACATTTAAGAAAAGAATGTTATTTTGTTGAGGAAATGAAACTTTTCTAACTTATTGTTTACGTGTGTGTCTGTTTAAGTATTGATGATATTAATATTAATTATTTTTTGGCTTTTTGACCTTAGTAATCTCATTTTTATAAAGTTTTACTGGAATAATTTTTTGGTCAAATGTATTACCTATATAATGCATAACGACGCGGTACTGTGACAATCACTTTAGGACATGACACTTTAGCAACCGCGTCCTTTGCATTTGTTCCTGACCTCTGGAACGTGATACCCTGACAATCACGTCCTATTCCCAAGACCCAGGGTATCACGTTCCAGTGGTCAGGAACAAATGCAAAGGACGCGGTTGCTAAAGTGTCACGTCCTAAAGTGATTGCCACAGTACCGCGTCGTGATGCATTATATAGGTAATATGTTTGACCAAGAAATTATTCCGGTATGTTAAAATTGCAGTGGAGAAAAAACGGTTTTGTTTTCGTTGCTTTAACAATTGGTATCTAGAGCTTAGGTTGCGTGCCTCCTTTTGCCTGGTTCTGTGCTTTGTAATTGCTGATTCTTGTTTATTATTTTTTTTTCTTGCAATTCTTTATTGCATGCTTTATTCTGCTTCTGCAATTACTACTGTTACTGAGTTCTTTATTACAAGAATATTATGTTATTTTTTCCGCGCTTCCTCTCCCCTTCTTTCTTGTATCGCGTCTCTTCTGGTTGCTGTCTTGGTTGCTGAAAGTCATCAAGATGGGCACTGCACGCGTGGAGGTGGAGAAATATGATGGCAAAGGAGACTTTAATATGTGGAGGAAGAAAATGAAGGCTGTATTGGTTCACCAAAAGTGTTCCAAGGCCTTAGGTGGTGCTAGGGATCTGTCTGCCACCATGAGTGCTGAGGATAAGGAGGAAATGCTGGAAACATCATTCAGTTTGCTGATTTTGCACTTGACTGACAATGTTCTTAGACAAGTGGATGATGAAATCACTGCTGCCGAGGTTTGGTTAAAGCTGGAATCTCTTTTCATGACTAAGTCTTTATCAAACAAAATTTATCTTAAGGAAAAATTGTTTGGATTTAAAATGGACTCTAATAAATCATTAGATGAGAACTTAGATGAATTTAAGAAGATAACCATAAGCTTGGCTAATACGGATGAGAAGATCTCTGATGAAAACCAAGCCATTATACTCCTAAATGCCTTGCCTGATGCTTTCAAGGATGTGAAAGCTGCAATTAAGTATGGTACGGAGTCTTTGTCCCTTGAGGATGTGTTGGCAGCTCTTAGGTCTAAGGAATTGGAGATGAACTCCGATAAAAAGGCTCCTGTAGAGGGGCTGAATGTCAAAGGGAAATCTAAAAAGAAATCCCAGTTTAACAAGAATAAGGGAAATAATAATAATCAAAATAAAAACAAAGACCAAGGAAAGCAGAAGTTAACCTGTTGGTTATGCCACAAGGAAGGGCACATGAAAAAGAACTGCCCGGAGAAGGGAAAGCAACAAGCTGCCCCTTCTAATAACCACAAGACAGATTATGCAAATATGTTGACTGGTTATGAGAGTGGTGAGCTGCTGGTCTTGTCTGATAACTCCACTGATTTGGAGTGGGTGTTGGATTCTGGGTGTACATTTCACATGACACCCAAGAGAGAGTGGTTAAGTGGTTTTAAACCATTTGAGGGAGGTAAGGTTTTAATGAGAAATGATGATACTTGTCAAGTAACAGGTATTGGGTCTGTCAGTTTCAAGATGAGTGATGGGACTGTTAAAGTCCTAAGGGATGTGAGACTTGTCCCCACCCTAAGGAGAAATCTAATATCCTTGGGGATGTTAGACTTGAATGGTTACAACTTTAAGAGTGAGAAAGGAACTCTTAAGGTTGTTAAGGGGTCTAGGGTGGGTAAGCTAGTGAATGGATTATACATTTTAAATGGTGAGGCCATAGGATTGGAGTCCTATGTGGCCTTGAAGAGTTCTGATCTGCCCCTTCTTTGGCATAAAAGATTGGGGCATATTAGCAACCAAGGATTGCAAGAGTTATGTAAACAAGGGATCCTTCCTTTAAAGAATTTTTCCCCTCTTGACTTCTGTGAGAGCTGCATCCTAGGGAAGTCCCATAGGCAAAGCTTCATAGCAGCCAAGAATCAAACAAAAGGGACCCTTGATTACATTCACTCTGATCTTTGGGGTTCTCCCAATATTCCTAGTTCCCTTTCGGGTTGCCACTACTTCCTCTCCCTTATAGACTCCTATTCAAGGAGGGTGTGGACCTATTTCCTAAAGCAAAAGGATCAGGCTTTTGATTGCTTTAAGGAATGGAAGGTTGCTGTTGAAACTGAGAAAAGCATGAAGGTTAAGGTACTTAGGACTGATAATGGTCTTGAATTTTGCAATAGTCAATTTTATGATTATTGTAAGGAACATGGCATTGCTAGACATAGAGCATGTGTTGAAACACATCAACAAAATGGTATAGCTGAGAGGATGAATAGAACAATTTTAAATAAAGTTAGATGCATGTTATCTGAATCTGGCTTGGGTAAAACTTTTTGGGCTGAGGCTGTTTCAACAGCATGCCATGTGATAAACAGATCTCCCTCATCTGTTTTAGCCTTTAAAACTCCCATGGAGCTTTGGAATAATAAAATTCCTAATCTAAACTACTTGAAACCTTTTGGTTGCTTGGCCTATGTACATTTTAAGCAAGATAAGCTTGGGCCAAGGGCATTAAAAGCTGTTTTCATTGGTTACCCTAAAGGCACAAAGGGTTTCAAGTTGTGGTTGATTAGTGAAAAGAAATGTATAATTAGTAGAGATGTTACTTTTGATGAGCTAACTTTCTACAAAGATATTTTGCAGGTTAAGGAGAAAAATAACCACCCCAATAAGGTCCGGCTGGAGGTGGAGCAATCTGCCCTTAAAAGGTAGAATGCTAATGTCTTTGATCCAGGAGAGGATCATGAGGATTCTTCTGAAAATGAACAAGAAAATACTTCGGATGTCCCTAGGGAACTAGAGACTGAAAATAACCAGCAAGGACAAGTTCCTACTGATTATTTGTTATCCAGGGATAGAGCTAGGAGGCAAATAAAACCTCTTAGCAGATTTGCACATGCTGATATTATTGCTTTTGCTTTGCAGGTTGGTGAACTGATGGAACAAGAGGAACCAACAACCTACATGGAGGCAATGAAGTCAAGTACTTGGAAGGAATGACATGCATCAATGGAGGATGAAATGGATTCACTAACAAAGAACCAGACGTGGGTTTTAGTGGACAAACCTCAAAATAAACGGGTAATTGGATGTAAGTGGATTTTCAAAAGAAAACCTGCCATCCCTGGTGTAGAAGGATCAAGGTATAAAGCTAGGGTAGTAGCCAAAGGCTATGCCCAAGTGGAGGGAGTAGATTATAATGAAATTTTCTCTCCTGTAGTCAAACACACTTCTATTAGACTTCTTTTATCTGCTGTAGCTATTTTCAATTTAGAATTAGAACAGCTAGATGTTAAAACTGCCTTTTTGCATGGTAATTTAGAGGAGCAAATTTTTATGGAGCAGCCTGATGGCTTCATAAAGAAAGGCTCCAAAGACAAAGTCTGCCTTCTTAGGAAGTCCTTGTACGGCCTGAAACAATCACCCAGGCAATGGTACAAGAGATTTGATGACTTTGTGATATCACAAGATTTCAATAGGTGTAGTTATGATCATTGTGTGTATTATTTGAACGCTGATGATGATAGCTATGTTTATTTGCTTATCTATGTTGATGATATGCTCATTGTTTCTCATAACATAGATAATATTAATAAGCTAAAGGAGATGTTGAAAAGGGAATTTGATATGAAAATCTTAGGCCCTGCTAGAAGAATTTTAGGCATGGATATTTTTAGAGATAGAGATGCAAGAGTGTTGTCTCTATCTCAATCACATTATGTGAAAAAGATTTTAAAACTATTTGCTATGCATTTGTCCAAGCCTGTGAACACTCCTTTAGCTGCCCATTTTCGTTTGAAACCTGTATGTGGTGAATTAGATGAAACCGAATCTGTTTACATGCAAAAAGTGCCTTATTCAAATGCTATAGGAAGTCTAATGTATGCTATGATAGGCACTAGGCCTGATATTGCTCATGGAGTGAGTGTAGTGAGCAGATTTATGTCTAAACCAAATAGAGAACATTGGAATGCAGTAAAATGGATTTTTAGATACTTAAATGGATCTTGTGATAATTGTTTAAATTTTACTGCTGATGATTCTAACCTGTTTGGTGTTAAAGGATACTGTGATGCAGACTATGCAGCTGATCTGGATAAAAGGAGATCAGTGACTGGCTATGTCTTCACTGTTGGAGGGAATGTGGTTAGCTGGAAATCAAATCTCCAGCATGTGGTGGCCTCTCAACAACTGAATCAGAATATATTGCACTGACTGAGGCAATCAAAGAAGCCTTATGGCTTAAAGGTATTGTATCAGAATTGGGACTTGGTAAGGATGTTCCCAAGGTTTTTTGTGACTCACAAAGTGCTATTCACTTATCCAAAAATGGTGCTTTTCATGAAAGGACCAAACACATAGATGTTAGGTTGCACTTTATTAGAGATATTATCTCTAATGAGCAGGTTGAGGTGGAGAAGGTCTCTACTTCATGGAACCCTACTGACATTTTCACCAAGTCCGTTCCTGCAAACAAGTTTAAGGATGCCTTAAGCTTGTTGAAGGTTCTAGGTCAATCTTGTTGAGAATATATGATTAAGGAGGCTATCTCCATTTACTGGTACTTGCATGCTACCTTATGAAAATAAGGTGGAGTTTGTTAAAACTGTATTTCCATATGTAGCCCTGCTAGTTTTATATTACTATATTGTTAAAAGGATATTTTGGTAACATCATTTCTTTTAATGAAAACGCTGCGTTTTGTTGACATGTGATATACTAACAATGTTGATTGGTTTTATATTTGGAATATACACATTCTGTGCACAAAATGCTCCATTCTCTCTTTCTTGAATATTCAGTATCAAAGTTCTCCTTGTTTGCTCTGATAGGGTTTTGCTCAAAAACCCAAATCTGATCTACTAACCAAATTGCATCGAGTTTCTTCTTGGTTTTTGTTTTCTCTTGTGTTTACAGGTTCATCATCGGAGTTTGGTGGTGGTTGAAGACTAAGGTGCTACTCGACGGTGCTTTCTTGAAGATATCAAGAAGGTGGTGTGAAGACTTTAACAGTGAGGGATATTCACGGGTATCATTATTGATTGTGTGAATATGGTTGTTTTTCCTTACTGTGCATTAGAGTAATTTCTTGTAAAGTTTTCTTGTTTGGGTTTCTGTAATATTTGGGGCTTTAGGGTTTTCTTTGGGGCTTTAGTTATTTTATGCCTGAAACTGACTATTGTATTTTTTTTGTTCTTGATTTACATAGTGCAAGTGCCGGGGAGTGGTCTCCCTAATTGATCCTTGATGTAGGAAACTTGGTAACACAAGTTTCTGAACAAGTAAAATCCTACGTGTGATTTTTCTCTCCTTACTCTTTTATTTTAAAGCAACGAAAACAAAACCGGTTTTTCTCCAGTGCAATTTTAACACGGTAAAACCTTGTGAAAATGAAATTAGTAAGGTCAAAGAACCTATTTTTTGAGAGGTAAGCTGAGACATGTAAAGTACTTTCCATTTGATAATAAAACTATTCTCTGTTATTTTATACACTTGCGGGGATGAGAGTTCTCAACATAGTTTTTTGAATAAAAGGCCAATCTACACTTGCTCATATTAATTTTAAGGGCTTTGGTTTCCTCATGTTACAGTAAAACTTCTTTTTTTCCTACAACAAAAAATGACAAGTTAAAAAATAATAATTTTTTTGAAACAAACACCGTATTCAATTATCTTGTTTTTTGTCTGTAGCTTTACATGACAAGAATCTTGTTCATGTAACATGATTGTTATTTATCCCTAATTTTAATTATAAGAGTTTATGACTGCATTTGCACACACTTACACATAGCTGTGTTCGCCAATGATAAAGATCAAACCCTTTTTTTTTTCTTCCATTATTTAGCTCCCAATGCTAGCATCTGAGCTACTTGTCTTTGGTGACCATCCCTTATTTCTAGGACTACATAGTCAATGCTTTGCTTGCAATTTTAATCAGAATATACTTCTCACTCTATAATAATTAATTATTAATTATTTGTTTGCATCGCAGGCCACAGAAATATTTTATGTGTTCCAGGATCATTCAATGATTTGGTGTTCCTTCTCACAATATTATTATTATCTTTTTCATTTTACTCTTACTATTTTTTCTCTTTCTCAATTTTACGCCTCATTTACACTAAGGAACCACCTAAAAAATAGTGGTGCAGGTCCATAATAAATCCTCTCGCAGGCCACGGTCTTCTTTCTTATCGTACATATCAAAGAAACCATTAAACCAATATTCTTGACCGATCACCTTGATATTCTGGTTCTTCTCATCATTTCCCTCCGTCTATACAGCAATCCATTAACCTCTCATTGTTTGCCTGAACAACATTAATTCTGGTTATATGTTTGTGTAATAGGATGGCAATATTACACGTGTGTGTGATCGATAGTTACACCCGGAGGCCAACAAATTTTTTATGATAGTGTGAAATAAAAAATATTATATTATAAATCGAAGTTCGTAAGATGTAATATAAGAGACATTAAAAAAAAAACTTACATAATTTTTATTTTTTTATTGGTTTGATAAAAATTAATTCCATTTTAAAGGACTCTATATTCAATATTAATAGAATATTTTCTCATAAAAGACTTTTACTCTTTTTGTACTAAATTACACCATGTACTAAAATGTAAGGGCAAATCACCCAAAAAAATTGAGAATTTTTGGGAAAGATTACAAATTACACCTCTAATAAGGTCTTTACATTGGCTAGCAGGATTCAAGCACATACACTTATATATGAGGTATGAGCTTGATCCTTAACCAATTGCGCACATCCTCATTTGTGCGATTTTTTTGTTGCCTATGGTGTTATGCCAAATTCATTTTTTAACCTTTAATTAATTAGGAATAAAGGAACTCATATACAAAGTTGCACACATAAGAAGAAATCGAATGAGATAACAAAAAATCAAATGAATTTTTGTTGAATCCCTCGAAAATCATGTGAAATTATAAAAGGGTTACTTATGGTATCAAAAGTTGCAAATAGTATTGTGAGTTAAGATATCTAAGGAAGAATTATAGGAAGAATTTGATTTACGCGGAAGCGATTTAAGACCTGGTAGATTGGCATGCTTATTGAATCATCATCGTCTTACTAACACATAAGGCATACCTCTTTAAGCACAAATCTATGAGTGACCTCCTTGTGTGTGAAATCCCTTCACGAACTGATTTCGTCTGCTTCACAACACGAACAATATCTTTGTAGCTGGTTGGCGGCAGACCTTTCAAACTATCTTTCAAAGGGGAAGGGGACAGTGTGTGGACACTCTCTCACTTTTAAAAAGATGACCTTTGTAGAATATACATGGATTCCAAGAAACCCTAGCCTTAGGCTGAAGGGGCTCTAAGTTTATGGGCTCTTCTTATACACTAGGCTCAATTGAGCTTTAGTGAAAGAGTAATACCCAACAAGAATGAGATAGATGTTGTTGTGATTGATGTTTTATCTTTTTCTTTTATAGCTAACTTTTTTTTGTATAAACGATCATGTATCCGAACACTCACGGGTGCCGACTATTCCTGATTTAAGCTGGGTAGAACCACAAAGGTGACAAAACTCTCATTACTAAGTTTTTAACACAGTTGTATACATATGACTCAAAATCAAGACCACTAATTAAACTATAACAACCCCATATTAGTTGATCTATGTGTTTGGGTTTTCTTTAAGATTCGAGGTTGTCGTGGACCTCGTGGCCGGGTGGGAATAAGGTTTCCTTTAGTTTTTTTTTTTTTTTAAGAAAAATTGAGGGAGGGACTAACTATTAGGACCAATAATCTATTAATATTACAAAAATACCATTATATATATATATATATATATATATGATAATAAAAGGAGGAAAATATTTGTCCTTTTAAAGTATATATACATTTTGGTAAAAACCAATATTTTTATTTATTATTTAAATTAAAAAACTCACACTTTCTTCCACCATAATTTATGTTTCTTTTACTATAAAACACAATAATTTTGACTAAAATGATATAATTTTATGTACTTTAAAAGGACAAACACTAATCCCCTAAAAAAAAAAAACAAGAGAGGAGCGACAATCAACTCTAGCCCCTCCCATGAATCCACCCTTTGATACACTTGTGTAGAATGAAATATGTTAAAACACAAATCTAGCGTCAACTATTATTTTAATTTTTATGTATTAACTAAGGGAATAATTGTTCTCATGTCATATGAGATAATTTTATCTCTTACACATAAAAGTGTGGAAAGATATGTGAAAAAGAGAGGGAGAAAAAAATGGGTCGCATAACTTGTATGTCTGTGTAGGAGATAAAATTTTTTTCTATAATATGAGAAACATTAATCTCATTAACTAATAATTCGCTTCTATATTATTAAAATAGTTTTATTTTTCTTTTTGATAAATTATTAGGTTTTACTATAATGAAACTTTTTTAATGATTTAATAACTCGTTAGTGTAGAAATTTAATTGACTTAGAATAAAGCAAGCTAGAGTGGAACAATTTGAGAAAAAACTAGTTGAACGAACGAGGATAATAGGTGGTGTTATCGTGCAAACTCCTATTGATGAAATGGGGGCTTTAACATTCTGATACCTTGTTTTATCCCTTGTATTTCTATACCTCATTACCATTATTTGGCTCAACTTCACGACAAGTTCATTACTTTGGATTTGAGAATTGTGCAAAGAATTATGATTGCGTTCTATTTTTTTTCCCCTTAAAATTATTTTGGAGAGTAATCGATGAAATACATGTTTTTTAATGTTTAAAAACCAATTCTACCTGGTTGATCCGTAAACTGGAACCATAATTGGTCCGATTTAAATATTCATCTGGTCATCCATTTGACGCCGTATGAAATCGGTGAACGGATCCTGAACCGGGTTCAACCGAAATTAAAACAGCACTAGCTTTAAAAAAAAATAGAGTTTTTGAAATTTTGAACAAATGCTTGAAAAATACCACTAATGAGATTTGAACATATAGACCATATGAATTATAATTTATAACACTTATCAGTAAACCAACTCTAATTATTAGCTATAATGCTTATAGTTTTATATTTATTATACTTTATTATATATATTTAATTTAGGGAAAACTTCAAAAAAGTCGCTACTAGTTTTCTCAAAATCATTTAACACCCTCCCCGAAATTATTAATCATTTATCTCCTTACTTAAAATTTCTTTATCATTTACCTCATAATTTGATTTTCCATCCAAATTTTTGTTAACAGAGTTAAATTTTTTAAAAGGTACCAAAATTATCCTTTATAGAAAAAGAAAAACATAATTTTCTCACCAACGCAGTTTTAGACAAACTCACATAAACAAGACATGAATGTAAATCAACGATTGAATTCCCCCTTTACTCTCAACGCATAAAACAACGAAATAACACATTCTGCATGTTTACTTGGTACTATCATATGATTAAGGAAAAAAAGGCATATATGAAGCATAGAATGTAAAGCTTTTCAATTGCTGCGCAAACAAAATAAAATGCAGCTCTGAATAAATTTATAAGTCAGATTTGTTGGTCATATAATAGCAGAAAAACTTATAACATAAAAGGAAATATCTAAACGTGTTGAGATGATGCCCCTTTAATCATTTTATTTGAACAATGGTACCAACAATTGTGAGTGCGGTGTTTAGTAATAATGAGATTTGCAAGAAACAATTTTAATAATTACTAATTCTAACAAGGCTATCTTAAAAAAAACATTACGTGAGTTCGTCTAAAGCTACGTTTGTGAGGAAATTATGTTTTTCTTTTTTCTATTAAGGGTAATTTTGGTATTTTTTTAAAAAAAATTAACTTTGTTAATAAAATTTTGGATGAAAAATCAAATTAGGGGGTAAGTGATAATTTTTTTTAATTAAGA
This sequence comes from Gastrolobium villosum, assembly GCA_032173675.1. Lineage (NCBI taxonomy): Eukaryota > Viridiplantae > Streptophyta > Magnoliopsida > Fabales > Fabaceae > Gastrolobium > Gastrolobium villosum. The sequence continues at coordinate 17,060 of JAVKPL010007414.1, forward strand.
GGGTAAATGATTAAAAATCTTGGCGAATAGGTTAAGTGATTTTGAAAAATTTGTAAGGGTTTTTTGAAATTCTCCCTTTAATTTATGTGGTTGAACTAGTGATCCATTAACCCATTTCCCCGACCAGTCGATGATCTGCCCGAGTTTGATAATACCCGTGTTTTCGTTTTTGTTTTTGTTTATGAAACTCAAAAGTCAAAACACAAATCAGAAACAACTAAAACATGTTTTATAAATTTAATTTTAAAAATTAAAAAATAGTTATAATTTTTAGAATTATTTTTACAAAACAAATATTATCAAGCAGATTTTTTTAAATTAACTTTTTTTTGAAAATAGAATTCAGACTAGCCTAAGGATTTCTCCTTTTAAATTGGTATTCTAGTATTCTACTATTTTTTCTATTATAGTATTATGAACTGGAAATGGCTGCTCAACAAGTCCTTAGTCATGAAGCGTATGACTCCCTTAACACACGTGTTCCTTCACATTTTTAATATATGTTAGTTAGTGGCAGTTTAAGAAAATTTTATTTATGTCTGCATATTTAGTGACACTAAATTTTATTTTTAAAATTTTTTAAATGCATTAAAAAATAAAAAGAATATAATCAATAAAAGAAAAGAAAATGAGTAAACTTCTCTGGTTGATAAGTTTTGGCTTTAGGTCAGCTCCAATAATATTTGGATCCTGAGCAATTATAGAGGGAAGTGATATTCACTTAACATTAAACTCTTCAAGGATTTGACATTTTGCTTTACCTTCTCCTCTAGCCTAAATCTAATAATGTAAGGTTATTTCTCTACCATTGTTGCAGTGGGTAACCTTGGATTTCCCAAACTTTCCAGGTAATCCATAAGGTAGGTGGTGTTTGGTTGGGGATATGTTAAAAGATGCCTATGCAAGTGAAAGTGGCAAAGTTAAACACCAATGTTTGGTAGGAGGTTTCTTTCAATTTCCCCATCTATTAGATTTGCATAGCTTACAACATTTTGTAGTAGAAAGCAAGGGAAATTCACTATTAGGAAAGACAAATTGCATGATATTTTAAACTTAGTAATAGATTGAGGTGAAGCCATGGTAAGAGAAAGAAGAAAGATCCGAAGGAAAAGAAGTGTATCTCTGTATATTGATTGATTTGATTTACAAGGACAAATGAGTAATATAAAGAAAGAAAAGAGCTGAGTCACCAAACAGAAAGTTGTTGAGATCTAACCACCATCTAGGAAAAGATCCAGTGAGGACACTACTATACTACACACACTACACAGGACCTATAGTAAAAGTAAAGCATAGATCTTTATTTTCCTCTTATACTCCCCTGCAAACGTAGGAGGCATGGAGAGGCTGAGATGTGTCCAGGACTCCAAGTTTGGTTCGAAGCTCTTGAAAACGAGCAGCAGGGAGAGCCTTTGTCAGTGTGTCAGCAACTTGATCAATAGCTGGAACATAGGAAACCAGAACATCTTTGGCAATCACATGATCACGAACAAAATGAATGTCCAATTCAAGGTGCTTTGTGCGAGCGTGCAAAACTGGATTGTGAGAAAGAGCTATGGCACTCTGATTATCACAAAAGATGTGAGGAACAGTAAATGGAAGTTGCAGCTCTTGTAGAAGAGACTTTATCCATAAAATGTCTGCACAAGTAAGGGCCAAACTTCTATACTCGGCTTCAGCTGAGGACCTTGCAACTAAGGACTCCTTTTTGGACCACCAAGAGACCAAGTTGGAGCCTAGAAATATGCAAGCACCTGAGGTGGATCTCCTATCATCGGGATCACTTGCCCAATCGGCATCACAAAAGGCAGTGAGAGAGAAAGGAGCTGTTGAATTAGCAGATTGAAGATGTAGACCATATGAAATAGTTCCCTGTAGATACCTCAGAATGCGTTTCACAATCTTCCAATGATCATCCAAAGGCTGGCTCATGAATTGACAAGCTTTGTTGACCGCGAAACTGATTTCTGGTCTAGTAATTGTTGCATACTGGAGAGCACCCACAATAGACCGGTAAAGATATGGATCAGAAAAATAATTAGAGCCAAACCTGGACAGCTTACAGTTGGAAGGCATAGGAGTTGAAATAGCCTTTGCTTCATGCATGGCTGCCTTTGTTAGGAGATCTCTAATGTACTTGGATTGTGTGAGGCAAAGAGAATCAGATCCAGTGCGTTTTACCTCAATACCAAGGAAATAATCAAGGGCTCCAAGATCCTTAAGAGCAAATGTAGAATGTAGTTGAGAGATCAACCTTTGAATGAGGGAAGCATCATTTCCAGTGACAATAATGTCATCTACATACACCAATAGGTAGATACAGACAGAGGCAGCCTTGAAGATAAAGAGAGAGGGATCACAACGACTAGACTTGAACCCAAGAGTGAAGAGGGACTGTTTTAGCTTATCAAACCAAGCATGAGGAGCTTGCTTGAGACCATAAAGAGATTTATGTAACTTGCAAACCAGAGATTTATCTTCTGTTTCAAAGCCAGGAGGCTGATGCATGTAGACTTCCTCCTCAAGGTCACCATTGAGGAAGGCATTATTGATGTCCAATTGTCGAAGACACCATCCAAAGGAGAGAGCCACTGTGAGCATTACCCGAACCGTTACAGGTTTAACCACCGGAGAGAAAGTCTCATTATAATCAAAACCAGCCTTTTGATGAAAACCCTTAGCCACAAGACGTGCTTTATACTTGTTAACACTACCATCAGGATTCTCCTTAATTTTGAAAACCCATTTGCAGCCTATGGATTTCCTGCCACTGGGTAAAGGAACAAGAGACCAAGTATGGTTAGCCAATAAAGCATTAAATTCAGACTGCATAGCACTCAACCAATCAGGACTTGATAAGGCTTGTTTAACTGTTGAGGGCTCTGTATGGGTAAGAAGAATAAGGTTTCGGGCTGCTGTTTTGGAGCGAGTCATGATGGAATGAGGGGAAGAGACAGTGCAGGAGTCAGAGGGCACATAGTCAGATGTAGAAGAGGGCTGGTTAGAAGAAGGAGAGGAGCTATTTACACTAGAGGAGGGTGAACTGAGATGTTCAGGAGGAAAATCAGAAACAAGAAGAGGGGAAAGGGCAGTAGCAGGAGGAGGGGAAGGGGAGACTTCAGTGACAGTAACAGGTATGGGAGAGGATGAGGCATTCATGTTAATGAGTGATGTAGGGAAAGTATTAGGAGGAGGAGATTGTGCTTGGTTTGAGGGAAAATGACTGTAGGAAGGACTGGACAAAACAGAAAGTGGGACAGAAAAGGAGGAAGTGGAAGTGATAGGTGGAGTGATGGGATGCCAAGTAGGATAGGGAAATCTGTATTCATTAAAAAGGACATCTTTTGAGATGTAAACTCTGCCATCAGGGCTAAGGAAGTAGTAGCCTTTATGATTTGTGGAGTATCCTAGGAAAATACACTCTTTGGATCGAAAATCTAGTTTGTGTTTGTTGTAGGGTCTTAAAAAAGGAAAACAAGCACAACCAAAGATCTTTAAAAAGGTGTAGTCAGGGGCTTGTTTAAGTAGCCTGACATAAGGGACTTCAAATTGGATTGATGCAGATGGCAGCCTATTAATCAAATAGACTGCTGCTTGAAAGGCATAGTCCCAAAACTGTAAAGGAAGAGAAGCATGAGCTAACAAAGTTAGTCCTGTCTCAACAACATGCCTATGTTTTCTTTCCACTACTCCATTCTGATGATGGGTGTGTGGACAAGTAATTCTATGGTTTATCCCATGAAGTTTAAGGTACTGAGTGAAGATTCGAAATTCTCCACCCCAATCAGTTTGAAGAGCCTTAAGTGACCCTCGAAATTGGTTTGTGATCATAGCATGGAACTGTTTAAAAACATTGAAAGCCTCAGATTTGTGTTTGAGGGGAAACAACCAAGTAAATTTGGTGAACGCATCAACAAAGAAAATATAGTATGTGTTCCCCAAAGTGGATTTCATTGGTGAAGGTCCCCACAAATCACTGTAAATTAACTCAAAAGGCTCATGATAGACAGTATTGGAAAGAGGGGAATGTAATCTATGAGATTTAGCAACACAACAAGAAGAACAGAAATCTTCACTCATTTTATTGAAGGGTATATTACAAGTTTTCAGTACACTTTTGAGTGAATCATAATGTGGATGTCCTAATCGACAGTGCCACAGGGAATAAGAAGAACAAGAAACATGATTTTGTGTGCTAGTTGCAGTGACAGACATACAAGAATCACTAGGTAAAGGATTACAAACATTATGTGAAAGGGAAAGCAGTGGAGAACTTGTGGTCATATTGGTTGAAGGTGTTGCTGTCACTGAAGTGCTAGGTTGAAGGAGACGTATATTTGAGAAATGGTAAAGACCATCTGGTCCAACAGTACCTTTGAGAAGAATCTTATGTGAGTCCTGTGATTTGACAAAGCAAGTGTTAGGATGAAACTCAAAAAATACTTGGTTATCTTGTGCAAATTTACTCACACTCATAAGATTCTTAGTAATAGAAGGCACAAGCAACAAATTACTAAGGTGAAATTGAACTTTAGAGTCAAAAGGAGATTGAAAAGAAGAGGAGCCAGTGGCTGTAATTGGCAAACCTTGACCATTTCCAACTAAGACATGGTCTAATCCATTGAGTTGTTGACTCTGTGTCAGATTTTGCACACTACTTGTAACATGACTAGAAGCTCCTGAGTCAGGTAACCACTCCATCACTGGTAAGGGACTTGGAGTAGACAATAATCCAGGTTGTGTTGTCATCAAAGCTTGTGGCTGTGCACTGAAATTTCTATTATATTGAAAGGAACGTTGATTCTGACCTTGAGAAGCAAAGTAATTGTTAAAAGATGATCCCTGCGGTGGCGGAAGATTTGGCACAAAGTCTTCTTCAAATCTATGCCAACATGACCTTACATCATGTCCATATTTAAAACACAACTGGCAGTGAACATTTGATCTGTTTCCTCTGCCTCTTCCATATGAATTTCTACCTCCAGGATGTCCTCTTCCTCTGTTAGTAAAGTTCCTCTGCTGTGTAACTTTGCTATTGTGAATATCATCATCAGTCACATTTTGTTTCTGAAAACTCTGAGTTAAATTCTGAGTTCCATGTGTCAGATTTACAGTTGGTACTTCAGATAACGAAGATTCATGTTGATTAAGCAATAGTTGTTCATGTGCAAGAAGTTCCATTCCAAGATCTGCAACAGTATAGGGGCGTTCTCTGCCATGAACAAGCATAATGAATGGAGTATAATCTGAAGGTAGACCATAAAGAATTGTTTCTGTATGCTCTTCAATTGAAACAGGATTTCCTATGGCTTTAAGAGAATCACATAAGGTTTTGATTCGAGTGAGGTATTCCTTCATAGATCGTGTACCTTTCTTCATTGTTCTTAACTCAGATCTGAGTTGCATGACCTTCGATTTCATCATACCTTGAAATAGCCTGTGTATGTTTTCCCAGGCTTCAAAGGAATGCTTCACCGGAAGTATATCATTCACTACCTGTTCTGAAACGGTTGATAGAAGCCATGTAAGTAGCATCTGATCTTGTGTAAGCCACTTCAGGTAGGTAGAACTTTGGTTGTTGCTCTCACGGTCTTCATCAGAAGCAAACTGAAGTGGAATCTTCGGATTTACCAGAAACTTTTGTAGTTGATGTGTTGTGATCACTGGTTCAATGATTTGGTTCCAAAAGAGAAAATTATTCTCAGTAAGTTTCGCTGAGATCTGAAGGTTAAAGAGAGAGGGAAGAGATTTTCCTTCCATTGACGATCGCAAGCTGTTGTTGTTGTTGAGATCTGAACTAGAGGCATTATAGGTATGTGGATCTGAAGCGGAAGCCATGAATGTGACCTAAGATGGCACAGGCCCTCAGTGAGAGGGCTCTGATACCATAATAGATTGAGGTGAAGCCATGGTAAGAGAAAGAAGAAAGATCCGAAGGAAAAGAAGTGTATCTCTGTATATTGATTGATTTGATTTACAAGGACAAATGAGTAATATAAAGAAAGAAAAGAGCTGAGTCACCAAACAGAAAGTTGTTGAGATCTAACCACCATCTAGGAAAAGATCCAGTGAGGACACTACTATACTACACACACTACACAGGACCTATAGTAAAAGTAAAGCATAGATCTTTATTTTCCTCTTATACTTAGCCAGGGAAATGGAGGATGGGGCAAATGACTTCAGACCATAATACCCTTGTTTAAAAAGAAACTGCATATGATTATGGCCAGCAAATACAGAAACTGCAAAAACTTATGTAAAAAGAAAACAAGAAATAATAAACATTCTATAAAAATTAACCCAAGTACATATGATTATGGCCAGCGAATACAGATAAGTTTGAAACTTGAAAATTCACCCAGAAACGACAACAATTACGAAATTCATTCATCAAATGTGGTTCTGCAAACTAGATCGAACGACTAGTTTTGGTTTACACCAAACACGTTTCACTTTTACCATGGGGTTATATTTGTAACTCTATCCTTTTACCCATTAATATTTTATCCTCATCCAAACATAGATTTTTAAAGAAATTTATCAATTTGCCTGGTAATATTTGGCCCAACCAAATAATTTTTTTTTTAACTTTCGTACCAAACTTATTTTCCAACTATTTCTCTATCAATTACATTTTCCTTGTATTCAAAAAATTTCTCCTCAACCAAACGCCCCCTAAAAGGTTTGTTGATTCTCACATCCCCAAAATCTTTGAGTATTTAGTTAAGACCCCTCCAATTTCTCTTTTTCGAGACCAATTCCAACCAAATAAGCAACCAATGTGCTCATGGTTCCCTCAAGTTTGAATCTGAACACTTCAAGAAAGTTGACAATTTTGTTTTTTGTATGCACTTACAGTCATTTGTAGGGGTGTTTGCGGTCTCGATTAAATTGGTTTTGGAAGCAAAAATCATCCGGTTCAATCCCTCTAGTTTGATTTTTTTTTCAAATCCGATCCGATTCAATACAATTTTTTTTTCTTCGATTTAGACCGTATCAGTTTTCGATTTTTTGATAATCATAAGATTTGTTTCATGATTATTGTGCAAATAACATCTTTTGTATATATTGGCTTTATAATTTTTTTTTTGAAATATAAAAGCATCCGTAAACAATAATATACATTTTTTTTTGGACAATGAGATATGAAGCTTTACATAGATGAAATTTTGTTGATGAGATGTGACTAATTTTTTTCTTGGGTTTAGTTGATGGGTTAATGGGTCTTGGTTTTATAAATTTTTTGGTTATGATTGGGGAAAAATCCAAGTAGGTACATGGAAATTAGTATATTGGATCGATTTTCATCTACCAATCCGAAAACCGATCCAATCCAATTAAAATTTGTGACTTTTTTTCGATTTTTAATTTTTCAATTTTTGATTTATTGAGTTATCGATTTTTCGATTCGATTACCGCAGTTTGAATTCATTTGGATCGGTTGATGAACACCTCTAATCATTTGCCTTTAGATCCGCCACTGTGCCGGTGGCGCCAAAAGTCACACAGCTTCATATTATGGTGCAGCTCACAAGGCTAAAACAGTTAAAAAATCACATTTTTTTATAGGTTTTATAAGAGTTATGTTGTAGGAAAAGTGATTGTGTTATATTATAGAGATTCGTTTTGCGTGCCGGAATTTTTTTTTACTGCGGGCCGCACAAAATGTTGTGTGTGTGCTACAATGGCCGGGACAAAGGATCGCGATCCCGCGAGGGGGAGCTAACTCCAAAAACCCGTCCTCAGTTCGGATTGTAGGCTGCAACTCGCCTGCATGAAGCCGGAATCGCTAGTAATCGCCGGTCAGCCATACGGCGGTGAATTCGTTCCCGGGCCTTGTACACACCGCCCGTCACACTATGGGAGCTGGTTGTGATCGTATTAAATGATAAATGATAAATGATAAATGATAAACTCTTTGTTATATTGAAAGAAAATCTTTCTCGTCCTATAAATAAAAGGCTCAACCTCACCAAATAAATCATCCTCTCCATCATCTAAGCTTATTGTTACTCTGACAAACTCCGACCATAACCATAACTATAACCGAGCCCATGATCTCTTCCTCTTGTCATCAGTTATCCTGGGCCAGTACATTAATTCTCGAAAATTTTGATCCTTGTCATAAGATGAACGTACTTCACTCTACTAGAGAAAACAGACCTCCATTTATGCTTTCTGACTGATGGACATTGCAGAAATTAATATTGTTGGAACAGCGTAGCCAATTATATAATAATTTTCGCTATTATAAATTACTCAATAGTTATATAAACATGAAATCTAATAATTTAATATATTTATTATCTCCTTTTATTCTTTTGCTGTTACAATTTTAGATACAGCTTCCTAATGTTTTTTGCAAATTTAGAGCTGCTTGACATTTTTTTAAAGTTAAAAACTATTTTTAAATCAAAGCTAAAAAAAAACTTTTAAAATAAAGTTAAAAGCTATTTTATAATCATAATTCTTTTTTAGAAAAATTTTCATTTTTACTCCTTGTGATTTATGGTATATCACTTAATCTCTTGTGGTTAAATAAATTTATCATTTAACTTCCTGTGATGGTCTTAAAAATATAAAATTATTTATTTTTCCTAACTTTTATTTTATATAATTATGATATTATCAAATAAATTTTAATAAAATCAATTATTAATGATTAATTTAAAAAATATTTATATTAATTTTTTATTATTTTTGTAAAAAGTTATATTTAAAATTGAGAATATTATTCAAAATAAAATAATGTTTGACTTAAATTTATTTTTACGATAAACATATAAGATCACAAGATTTAAACGTATACCATCTAACGAATTTAATTTAAATAAAATAAAATAAAATATTTATTTTCATTGTGAATCAAACTCCTATATGATACCTTTAAATAAATATATTATATATATATATAAGACCACAAGGAGTTTAAGTGACACATTTTCATAACCACAATAAATATACATACTACTTTGAAACCATAAAGGGTTAAATGTAGTATTATTAAACCTGACTCGGGCATCGATCCGATCGGGGTACTGGATCACTGGTCGGACCAGCGGATCACTGGTCAGATCAGTTGACCCGGACACATATAGATATATAAAAAAATATATAGATATGAACATATAAATTCAAATATATTTTTCATATCTAAAATGAATTAAACAAGGTTCACTAAATAAGTTGAAAACATGACGCATAAATAAAAAAAAAAATGCACGCTATTACCATGTCAATTTAAATTGCAACTCAGAATCCACATAAGCATACCTCTCAATGATATTGAACTCATATTTTTCAAATTCGTGGACATTGAAATGACATATGTCACATTCTCTTAATTTATTATTCCGCAAATTGCTTCAGTATTGGAAACTGAAATTTGAGGTCATTGTAGAAAAGTATACTAGGAAATAAAATTATAAATTTTTTTTACAATGAGTTATACATTTTTTTATAAGATGAAACAATTTTGGTTTAATGACCAGGTCACCGAATTCCCGGTCGGGCTGAGTTTTACAACAGTGGTTAAATGATATATTCTTGTAATTACAATGGATCTAACTGATAAATTTGAAATCACGCGAGATCAAGTGATAAATAATATAACCACAAGAGGTAAAAATAAAATTATCCCAAATTTTTAACTTGAAAATTACTTAAAAACTCAAATTAAAAGTAAGTTGATACAATTTAAAAAAAAACTCCTCTTAATAATTCTTTCCTTATAATTATTTATTTATTATAAGAAATTTTGTAAAAATCTATTTAACCTGATTCATGTTTATAAGAAGTAAAAAAATTAAAAAAAAAAGTACAAAACACTTAAATAATGAGCTGGTAATGTGGGCTCATGGGTGACAAGACGGGAGTATCTCTTTCGTTATGATTCTGATACTTGAATTTCAGTTGCCTGGGAAGGAAAGCACTGACCTGACTAACGGATAGTGCTGTGCTGTCTTTGTCTCTCTCTCTCTCTATGTGTCTCGGAAATATTTTTGAATGCAGCGAATATATACAAGTGAGTATATTTGTTTTTTCAAATGAAGAATTTTTTTTCATTTAAATTTTCATTTTATTTTTTTTCTTTAAATCCCAATTTTTTTTTCACATTTAGCAAATATGTAGGTATAATAAATGTATCAAATTTTTTCTCATATCTATATCTATATATATATATATTATTTTTAATTAAAAATTTATAACTAATATAATATGATTACTTATTCTTAATACGAATATTTGGTGTTTTTTTTATCAAGTCCAACAAACATTATTCGAACGTAATTACATGATTAATATTGGTCATGATTTTAACGCACGAACCGAACAAGATCTGACGGCTGGTAGATTTCAGATTGCATGTTAATGTGGGAAAATTTTAAGGTATCACGGTGGTAGCATGTATTCAGTGGGGAACACCAATCAAAAATAGAGAGAAGATGAAAGTGGAATGAAAAAAAATATATATTATATATACAAGTGGCTGATGATGTACTACCGTTGCACCAAAATTTTGCTCGCTAATGTGATGGTATATTTGAGTTATTCGTACATATAATTATAATTTCAAAATCTTATTTTATATCCCCCCTCCCTCCTAAATCGGTGTGGAATTAATCTCTGTTATGGGTGTTTCATATATAGCGTTACTTTTTTTTTCCCTAATTCAAAATTTATTAAACAAAATTTCGTATATCTTAATCTCCTAAAATAAGGGTTTGATGTTTTTCGTAGAAAATAAAATCATCTCCTACACACGTATAAAAGTATATGCAGCCTATGTGGGACCATGTGAAAAGAAAATAAAAAAATATGGACCTTACAAATTTTTATGTGAATATAAGAGATAATTTTATCTCTTATGATACACGAGAGACATTACATCCCTAAAATAATTTTAGAAAATAATTTTTTGAAAAAAATATTTGTCATTTTAAAGGATATCGTTTTGTGTCATTTTAAGAAAAATGATCTTATTTTGATGTATATTTATTGAATTTTTATACTCTCTCATTTACAAAGTTAGGCTAAGAAGCACGGACACTTGTAAAAACAGGAAGAGTCGGGTCCAACACGCTCCGACACGGCGACACGTTCCGACACGCTCCGACACGGTGTCGGACACGCGGTTGACTTTTTCCGACACGTTGACCATTCGGACACGCGAATTTGACCGTTTTCCGACACGTTGACCATTCCGACACGCGAATTTGACCGTGTCCGACACGGTCAAATGGCATTTTCGTAATTTTTTTAAATTTTTTTTAAAAAAAATTAAATTTTTTTTTATAAAAAATTTAAAATATATTAATAAAGCTTCCACCTGGTCATATCAATTTTATTTTTTTGTCTTTTTTTCCCTTAAGTAGATAAGAGATCATCCCAGCATCATTGTTGTCAATTCCTATTACGCTCTTGTTGTATCTCATTCTCTCTGATCTCTCTCTAATATGATTTGTTCTCTCTATCTGATATTATATCTCTCATCCCAGTTTTTATTTTTTATTAAAGTTTCCATCTTTATAACGTGTTGATGTGTATTATTAATTTAGTTTCATTTTTTTGTTAAATTATTAAATATTAAATGAAATATACAATATATAAATTAAAAATATTATTTAATATTAAAACGTGTCCCAACGTGTTGAAATCCAAAAAAATTTAGAATTGATGTGTCGGAGTGTCGTGTCGTGTCGTGTCACATGTCACGTATCGTATCGGTGCTACATAGAAGTTAGGTGAGGGAGAAATAGAGAATATTGTTAAGGAATTAGAATGTAAAATTTAATAAAATATACATCAACATACACTTCCAAAGTGGACATTAAGAGGAGTGAAGAGTGCATGTACTACCAAAAAAAAAAAAGAGGAGTGAAGAGTGCAACGTCGTATATTTCAAAAAACGAGAGTGAATTTCCTAATTCCTATGATGCTCCTCCACGTCACTCAAACGCACCTTCCTACTCCAGTTATTTATTTATTTTTTATTTATTTATTTTTGAAGAACCTACTCCAATTATTTGTGTCTCTTATTATTCCCAACACTTCATAGTTTCATTTCACCCCTTTAAAAATCTTTGTTCACCCCTCTCACCCAAAACACCCCTTCTCTTTTTCCTCCATGGCCACCACTGTCCCTATTAACTCACGTGTTTCACGCATGCATTACTACACCACTGACGATGAGGAAGACAACGACGACGTTAGGGACAGCGACCTAGACGACGTGGACGAGGACGAGGACGAGGACAATGTTAACGGCGAGGAGGAAAAATTAGAACCCAACAAGATGGTTGGTAACGGGAAGCGTTGGTCTGGCGGCGGTTCCCGGCGAGAAGGTTGGTCTCTGGGTCGGGTTCTGTTGGACCCGAAAGCGAAATGGGTTCAAGAATGGAACCGGATATTCCTGCTGGTTTGCGCGACTGGGTTATTCGTGGACCCGCTATTCTTCTACACGCTCTCCATAAGCGACACGTGTATGTGTCTCTTCGTCGATGGGTGGTTCGTCATCACCGTCACGGTGCTCCGGTGCATGACGGACACGTTGCACCTCTGGAACATGTGGTTGCAACTACGAATGGCAAAACGCTGGTACGGAGATG
>JAVKPL010007415.1:0-29057 GCA_032173675.1 Gastrolobium villosum
AGACATACAATATCCTTGAATCCTCATGATCGTGATCTCATCACCGATACTCAAGAGATACCTGTTCTATTCCAAGGGGTTTATCCAGTTCATTCATATAATATTAACAGTAATATCGAGACACAATATGAAACTGAATAAATAGTGCTTACATTTATTTGCAACAAACAAAGTTCTACATCTAGTGTCCTTTATTTAATCAAAAGATTGTCTCTAGGACACCCATATGCTAACAAGCTCCCACTTGGCCTAGAGCCAATCAGACCTAAGTCGTATGCCCAAAGCCTCATAATGACTATCATGTTTTCTCTGAGAAACAGCCTTTGTCAGAGAATCGGCCAGGTTATCGTCTGTGGGAACATAATCCATTTTTACATCATTCCTATCAATGATTTCTCTAATCAAATGATATCTGCGGAGCACGTGTTTAGATCTTTGATGAGACCTAGGTTCCTTTGACTGCGCGATGGCTCCAGTGTTGTCGCAAAGCAACTGTATGGGCTCATCCACGCTCGGAACCACCCTTAGTTCATTTATGAACTTCTTGATCCACACTGCCTCCTTAGCTGCTTCTGAAGCAGCTATGTATTCAGCCTCTGTCGTTGAGTCTGCTGTTGTCTCCTGCTTGGAACTTTTCCAAGACACTGCCCCACCATTTAAGGTGAATACGAATCCTGACTGTGACTTGCAGTCATCTTTGTCACTCTGAAAGCTGGCATCAGTGAACCCTTTCACTGTTAACTCATTAACCCCACCATAGACCAGAAACGCATCCTTAGTTCTTCTTAAGTATTTAAGGATGGTTTTGACTGCCGTCCAGTGACCCTCTCCAGGGTCTGACTGGTATCTGCTCGTAATGCTTAAAGCATATGAGACATCTGGTCTCGTACATATCATGGCATACATGATGGATCCAATAGCCGAAGCGTATGGAATTCCACTCATGCGATCCTTCTCAGGCTGTGACTTAGGACACATAGCCCTTGATAGGTGTACCCCATGACTGACAGGAAGAAAACCCCTTTTCGACCCTTCCATGCTAAACCTCTTTAGCATCTTGTCAACGTACGTGGATTGAGATAAACCCAGCAGCCTCTTGGATCTATCTCTATAGATCTTTATACCGAGTATAAAGGCTGCCTCTCCCAAATCCTTCATGGTAAAGTTTTCTGAAAGCCACTCTTTCGTTATTTTTAATGTGGGGATGTCATTTCCTATTAGCAATATGTCATCTACATAAAGCACTAGGAAGACGACATTACTCCCACTTACCTTTCTGTAAACACAAGGTTCATCCTCGTTCTTGATAAAACCGTTACTCTTAACGACTTCATCAAAACGTATATTCCAACTCCTTGATGCTTGCTTTAGCCCATATATTGACCTTTGTAGTTTGCATACCATATGCACCTGATCTTTGTTTTCAAAGCCTTCAGGTTGTGTCATGTACACTTCCTCCTTCAAGAACCCATTCAAGAAGGCGGTCTTGACATCCATTTGCCAAATTTCATAGTCGTGGTATGCTGCTATTGCAAGCATGATCCTAATAGATTTGATCATGGCAACTGGTGAAAAAGTTTCATCATAGTCAACTCCTTGTCTTTGACGATACCCTTTCGCCACCAACCTAGCTTTGTAGGTCTGAACGTTGCCATCTGCATCAGTCTTTCTTTTAAAGACCCATTTATTACCAATAGGAACTATTCCTTGTGGTTTAGGAACCAAGGTCCATACCTTGTTCTGATACATCGAATCCATTTCAGATTCCATGGCTTCAAGCCATTTTGAGGAGTCAACATCTTTGACCGCCTCCTCGTAGTTACTTGGTTCATCATCCTCAACAGTTTGCTGATTCTCAATCACAAACCCGTACCTTTCAGGTGGATGGATGACCCTCGTAGGTCTACGGAGTTGTGTGTTTACTTCTCCATTGGAGAACGTCGCCTGCGGAGCAGACTCGGGTTCCTCAATCTGTTCTTGTGGATCTTGCACTTCTTCAAGATCAATCTTACTCCCACTGCCTCCTTGAGAGATCAAATCCTTCTCAAGGAACTCAGCATTCTTTGAAACAAACACTTTGTGTTCTTCCATGGAGTAGAAGTAGTATCCCTTAGTACCTTTAGGATACCCCACAAATAGACATTTAGTACTCTTAGCACTAAGCTTGTCTGATGTCAACGCTTTGACATAAGCTGGCGATCCCCATACCCTGAGGTAACTCAGGTTGGGTCTCTACCACTCCATATCTCATATGGTGTGGTCTGAACAGATTTAGACGGTACCCTATTTAGAAGGTATGCCGCTGTGTCTAAGGCATATCCCCAAAACGATTTTGGAAGTTGAGTCTCACTCATCATAGACCTAACCATGTCTAACAAGGTCCTGTTTCTCCTTTCGGAGACACCGTTTTGGTGTGGTGTGTAAGGAGCGGTAAATTGTGAGAGAATTCCATTTTCTCTCAGATAACCCTGAAACTCGTGGCTCAAATATTCACCACCACGATCTGATCGTAATGTCTTAATCATCTTGCCACGCTGTTTCTCCACCTCATTCCTAAACTCTTTGAACTTTTCAAAAGCTTCAGATTTATATCTCATTAGGTATATATACCCAAATCTTGATTTGTCATCTGTAAAGGTAATGAAATAAGAATATCCACCTCTAGCCTCAATAGACATTGGGCCACATACATCAGTATGAATGAGTTCTAATAACTCACTAGCCCTATGACTCTCAAGCCCTTTGGGCTTTTGTTGAATCATTTTCCCAGCTAGACAAGATTCACACTGTCCATAGGATTCCAAATCCATGGAGTCCAGGTATCCATCTCTATGCATCCTAGACAATCTTGTTTCATTTATGTGCCCTAGTCTACAGTGCCAAAGATAAGATTGATTATCCGTCCTAGGTCGTTTCACATCTATATTGAGCACTTCATTTCCCATTTCCAACACATACAATCCATTTATTAAAGAAGCAGTACCGTAAACCATATCATTCAAAATGATAGAAAAAGTACCATTCCTAATACTGAAAGTATATCCATCTTGTTCTAAACAAGAAATTGAAATAATGTTTCTAGAAATTTGCGGAACATAAAGACAATTATTCAAATGCAATAAAAGGCCCGTAGGCAAAATAAGGTCAGCATCTCCAACTGAATGAGCAGCAACTCTTGCTCCATTACCAACGCGGAGATCCACCTCGTTTCTATCCAATCTCCTTGGGCTCCTAAGTACCTGCAACATATTGCAGATATGAGAACCACATCCGGTATCCAATACCCATGAGGATGGATTAGCATAAGAATAATTTATCTCAATCATGAAAATACCTGAGGCAGAAGCATCACCATGCTTCTTGTCCTTCACATTGTTCAGGTAGTCTGGACAATTCCTCTTCCAGTGGCCTTTCTTGCCACAATGGAAGCACTCAGCATCACCCTTGTCCTTAGGTGCCTTCTTACCCTTCTTCTTGCCCTTCTTCTTCTTGGATTTTCCTTTGGGCTTAAGGGGGTCACCTTTTGCAGGCTCCTTACCCTTTCCCTTGGCCTTGCTAGGCCCACCAATCAAAAGAGCCTGTGTCCTATCCTTCTTGATAGACACTTCAGCTGTTGTTAACATGCTTAACAACTCAGGCAAGCTCACTTGCATCCCATGCATATTGTAATTCATGATGAATTGACTGAAGGAAGGTGGAAGTGAGGTGAGGACTAAGTCATTACTTAGCTCGGCATCCATGATGAAGCCTAGGTTTCCTAGCTTCTCAATCAGCCCGATCATCTTGAGAACATGGCTGGCAACAGACATGCTCTCAGTCATCCTACAAGAGAACAGTTCTCTTGAGGCCTCATACCTCTCATGCCTGCCTTTAATATCATACAACTCCTTGAGATGTACGATAATAGAGGGAGCATCCATATGCTCATGCTGCTTTTGCAGTTCAGGCGACATGGATGCCAACATGATGCATACTGCCATCACATTGTCATCCAAGTGCTGTTGATGGGTTACGAAATCAAATTCCGCAAACCCTTCTTCCCCTTCCCGTGGAGCTACGGGTATTACAGCATCTAAAACGTAGGCAATCTTTTCGGCCCTTAGAACTATTCTTAGGTTCCGATACCAGTCCATAAAATTCGAACCGGTCAGTTTATTCGTATCGAGTATTGAACGCAGTGACAGTGGATTAGTCATACTATAAGCTGAAAAGGATGTAAAGATAGTTTTAGTTAATATACGGTTATGTAGTTAAAAGCAAATTATTAAAGACTTGAAATAATTTGCCCCTCCCACTATTTTATCTAAGTCAATGACCCTTCCTTTTGACTTAGGGTTAATCTACTTTAGATTTTACCTTAGTGGGTTTAAGAGTGCGATTATTTATTTTAACCTCCGTCTGAGACCGCAAGATTAATTTAAATAAAGGGTTGATCTTTATCAACAGTATCTCATACCCTCTCTTAACTTTAGGTTGACAACTCTTTGTCACTTAGTGGTGCATCTCATGCAACCAACCTAGCACCATTACCCTAAGCACATAAGTCCGGCTGTGCCTGCAACTTATGTCTTAGTTAAGCATTAAACCAGCACCCTAAGTGTCTTACACTTCAAACACTACTCTAGCCCAACGAAATAGTGGGTCCCAACTGAGTTGTGGAGCACCACTACGTAGAAGAGTTTTGAGTAGCATTGGTGGTGGGAGATAATCATATGCTTAATTATTTATTCCTTTTAAGGGTTCCTTTTATCTTGGGGTTAATTAGGTCCCATCAAACGCATATTGTAAGTTATCATGCTAGTCGTTACCTATGTCAAACATCTATCGGTATACACTAGTCGTTATTGGACAAACATAATAACCATACAAACGCGATTTGCCCAATTTATGCATACTAGACGTTCTAATCATACATACATATAAACAGTTTATATTGAGATAGCCATGGTGCTCGCGCTTTTGTCCTTTTTGCTTCTTTAAGCAACGGCCGCTTGTCGTCTATACGCCACTAGCCTATTTCTCTAATTACAAATAATTAAAGAAACTCCATAACACTTTGGAGGAACAAAATTACAAAATTTAAATTACAAATATACTTGTAAATTAAAATGCGCGATTACACATAAATTTAAAATTCAAAAAAATTCAAATCCGGGCACCATGACCATCCCCTTCCTGTTTGTACCTGAAAAGTTCAAAACTTGCAAACACAAACATTATATTATCACATAACATTTTCACATGTATTTTGACATTTAACATTTAAACATCAAAATAACATCAAGATTCATAATCTTAAATTTCTCATTGGCCGAATTTAAAAACAATTTCAATTCAAATTTTGTTAATTCTTTCTTAAAGAAAACAAAATTAAACCATGCATGTAGCCATATATCCCTACATGGCCGAATCATATAGGTAACTATATGATAAATTTGTCACAAAATTTCATGCATATAAACATGACACAATTCATGGAGAAAAATAAGAAATCATTCAAGGTACTCTTAGTACCCTCCATGGCCGAATCTACCCTTTCAAAAAGGGTGTTCCTTTTAGAACTTTCATAAAGAAAAGAAACTAAACCATGATGCATAATGTTTTATGAACACAGAATCAAATTTTCATGTTCATAAAAACAAAAACTTTAACACTTTAAAGGATTTGTGATTCAAAATCCACATGCAGAATTTAAACTTTAACCCTTTAAAGATTTTTGACCGTGAAAAACTCTTTTCACAAACAAGGTACCATCACCCGTCGATGGTAAAGCAACCGGGCTCTGATACCACTTGAAAGTAAACTGGCCTTTGAAGGCCGATGCATGTAAGGTGTAAAACAAAAATTTTACTGCGGAACATACATGCACTCATAGATTCATGCTTTAAGACAGCATGATGTTACCTTGTTTTGGCCTGATCAGTCAGGGAGATGAGATGTCAGGCTTGAAGGGTTCAAACCCTCTAATGGTGATCCACACCACCGTTCGTCTATGATGCAAGAACTCTTTCTTGAAAGCCACCAGATGAACACCACAATGAGGCTTGCTATGCGCACAAGTGGTGAGGGTGGAGGCTAGGTATCCTGTTTGGAAAGGTGTACTGAGCTACCCTACAGAATGGTGCATAGAGGAGGAGAGTTGGCTTGGTTTTCCAATGAAACCTAAGGTGAGGAACATGTCTATTTATGCGCACCCTTTGGAGAGGAGGAGGGAATTCATTCATTCAAAATGAAAAACAAACTTTCAAATTTCTTTGAAAGTTGTGCATGAAACAGTGTGATAAGGTGGAGCTGTTGCAAAACAAACTTTGCCAACAACCTCCAATCTTATCCACATGAATTTAAATTCAAATTAATTTAAACTTAAATTCATAAACTATCATATAGTATATAGTTTTCATGCGCATAATTCAGCCCTATAAAGGGTCCAAATACATTGAGCAGTTGCATTCAAAATTTGAATCAACTTACCCACTGATTCCCTCAACCACCAAATCTGAATGGAGGTTTGTTTTAAGTGATAAGATAACACTCTTATCACTTAAAAGTGATGCACCAAACAGCCTAGGGAGAGCCTCCAAAGATGCTTCTTCATCCAAGGAATATGCTCCAATAAGATCCTGTCTTATCCTTTTGTTATGAAACAACTTTTCAAAACCAATTCAAATTCGAATTCAAACACTTGAATTCAAACGTTCAAACATTCAAATTCAAAATTCAAAATTCAAAATTTCAAATTTCAAATTCAAAATTCGAATTTCAAAATTCAAATTCAAATTCAAATTTTAAAATTCAAATTTCAAATTTCAAATTTCAAATTCAAAATTCGAATTTCGAAATTCAAATTCTAAATTCAAATTTCAAAATTCAAATTTCAAATTCAAAATTCGAAATTCAAATATTTGATTATTAATTTAACTAATTAAATTAATTAGTAATGGCTTGGACTATCCAAGCCCATTACTAAACTCCATGCACCACCCACCCATTTAGGTGGGCTTCCAAACAACTTCTTGGGCTAATAACATTATTAGGCCCAATACCTTTAAAGCTAGTCCATCATAACTACAAGGTGTTAGTGTGTGACCCATTAGGTCCAACTTAGCTACTGACATAACTGGGCTTGGGCCCAACAAGCCCACAACCCAATTAATGACAACACAGAGCACTAGCAATGCTTTGTTGCCCCAGAACTAGTCAGATTAATGACTTGATCATCCTATTGCACATATTTGGTTACCGTATGTATTTCCCTTCGTCTCGGTTATCTTCCCATTAACCTAGGGTAAGGAAATGTATCAACCCCTGCGGTTTTGGGTAAGCTTTATTCGAAATAGGGAATCTTCAATTTACTGACTCTAAAGGCAGATCATCTCATGATCTCTTTTACTATGCATAGATTCCCGAGTCCCTGTAAATGTCATCCCGATTTCTCCGGTTTACAGATAACCTAATCTCTCACAGAGATTTGACGAATTCCTTCAGCTTATTACCCTAGCCCTGTGCCCTTTAAGGACACGCCCAACAGTATACCTATGAGTCTCCATGTTTCAGGCAGACGAGGTATACAATCAAAACATGCCTTCAAGAACACAGTCTAGGTAATAACTTCTGGTCTAAGGAAAGACACACCCAAACATAAAGAGATTACTCTAATGACACTATCTGTGAGATTTCCTCATAGAGTCTCTTTTTGGGTCTGTTCAGTGCGAGCTATACTCTTATAGGTCCACCCACGACTTTAGCTAAGATATCTCCATATCTGTAGCTCATGAGGTCTTTACCTTGTATCCATATACAAGTAGATAAGTCGTACTAGTCTTTACTCGAGATCACTGATCCCCAAACTCAGTGTCTCTAGACTAGGAACATATAATTAGGAATAGACATGCAATATCCTTGAATCCTCATGATCGTGATCTCATCACCGATACTCAAGAGATACCTGTTCTATTCCAAGGGGTTTATCCAGTTCATTCATATAATATTAACAGTAATATCGAGACACAATATGAAACTGAATAAATAGTGCTTACATTTATTTGCAACAAACAAAGTTATACATCAAGTGTCCTTTATTTAATCAAAAGATTGTCTCTGGGACACCCATATGCTAACATATTCTCACAATATTTAAGCACAAGAGTGATAAGACTACTTTTTTTATTTGACTCTTGATCATAGTCGTATTTTTAACGACTTGATATCGTAGTAATTTTGTTAAAGTCTACTTACATCAAACTTAATTTAGGGGGTGTATTCGATTGAGATTTTAATGGATTAGTTTTGGACAAAAGAATCAGTTGGTATTCAATTAGGATTTTAATGGATTGAAAGAAAGTCATGTAGTATTCGATTAGGATTTTAAAAGATTATTTTAGAGTCCGTCTATTCAATCAAGAT
The DNA here is from genome assembly GCA_032173675.1 of Gastrolobium villosum. Taxonomy (NCBI): domain Eukaryota; kingdom Viridiplantae; phylum Streptophyta; class Magnoliopsida; order Fabales; family Fabaceae; genus Gastrolobium; species Gastrolobium villosum. Next base: position 8,404 of record JAVKPL010007415.1, read on the forward strand.
TTTAAACAAAGGATTTTAAATCCGTTGGTATTAAAAAATCTTACGATTTTAATGGATTTTCTATTAGTGTGGATTTCGTGAGACTTTTTAGTGTGAAATATAAATATGATGTCTCTCTCACAATCTCATCCTAACCTCTAGGATTTATTGAGATTTATCTATTACAGTGTCTTCTTCTTCATTTGGTGGGTTAACCCGCTCGAAACCGAGTTTCGCCGTGAGAGCTTCGCTAAAAAACAACATATTTTTTAGCGATTTTCATCACAAAACAACCCAATAAGATCTTAATATATTCATCTCAAAAATAGCAATTTTTGAAGCAATTTTTGAGAATTTTTGAAAGTTTAAAAAATGATTTTTCAAGCTATTGGTCATGATTTTTCTTGGTAAGAAGATATGTGATTTTTGTATTAAAAATAGCATAAAATAGTGGGAAACAATAAGGGAATAAAAACCCTGAAACTAATTTTCATTTTACAATTATAAACATGAAGATGACATATTATAATTGTAAAATATATAAAGGCGTTGCAGGATGAACATTTGAGGATCAAACCAAATGAATACAAATACGATGCGGAACCACATTGGACAATCTAAAGACAAAAATTGATGAGAAATTCAAGCTTGAAGGCAATTAGTTTGTCTTTCATTTGACTTGTTAGTTTCATACAATGAAAATTTTTGTTAGGTTGGAAATTGTTGCTGATGATGATTTTCAATGCGTTTTAACAACAATTTATAATGACAATACTTGAATTGTATGTTGGCATTGCCTCTGCAGGTATCTCGGTAATCCGTCATTACCAAATGAGTTATTGGATCTCATTTTTCGACATTTTGATCCTCTGTCAAATCCCTAGCAAAATACATCCTTTGGAGATGAAGACGATGCATGCACATCGATGTTGATTTGGGAGCTTTAGAGGAAGACGAAGACAAAAAAGTTTCCCTTGAGGTAGTGAATCTGATTCTAACGTGGAAATCAATATTGTTCAGAATGTCATCTCGACCAGTGTTAATGCTAATGAGAATTCACAACATTTGGATGGTCAATTAATTAAATAAATAATTTATTTCACATGTTTTGTTTATGCGGTGTTTGCATGCTATAGAGCATTTATATGTGAAGTTCAATCTCGTACTCCATTTTCGAATGCTTGTCCACACTATGCTTATATTTATTGGGATTACCCTTATCAATAATCAAATGTTATTGTTGAAGGGGTGGATGATACTTGCCAATTGGGGAGATGAATTATTTGTTAATGAGTAATTCAATAGTAAGGAAGTGGTGCAGACGAAAATCAATCATTTAGTTATTCCTTTATACGATATCATGTAATTATAGTTCAGACCCAAAATGGCATCATGTGAGTATGGGGAGTAGACTAAATCCATATACATCTATGGGTCCATTGATCTATAAATTGCTTCATTTTACAAGGCCATACCTCAATCTTGCCTCTCATGGTGAGACGGTGAACCTCTCAGGGCCGCAGGTACTTTTGGGTATGTCTTTATGCATCACAAATTGTCTCATGATGCATAAAGGTGATGAAACTCGATGATTTGAAAATAAATCATCGATGTGATCGCCTTCCAACGATCACTACTTTCACAAATATGATCCAACAAAACTAAGACACAATATGGAGTACATACAGTCTGCAAAAAATGTATTTATACTTTAAATTATAAAAATCAAAGCAAAATAAGTACAACTAAATAAAAATAAATATTTTTTATTAGACTCTCAGTCATAATGTCAAAACTTTTTCTATACCATGGTAGATAATAGAAACTCATCTTGTGTCCGATTTACCTATAGAGTATGATATTAGAGAAACTTTTTTGGATATTAATAATTGAGTCAAAACACTTGCCGAGCTAACATACCTTAAACCATTTGGTGTACTATCGTCGAAATTAAGGAGATATAGAATAATCGAGGGAGCGATAATAGGAAATCTAGCGCTTGCCAATGTATGCAACACTACCATTGCACCAAAAATTTCAACTCGATCTTGTGTTGTGCCAACGCACAACTCGCAATCTAGGTAAGCTAACACAGCAGATCCCCAACTTTATTGTCCACATGCTTCCAAATCAACGAGAAACAGTAGGTATTAGAGATGCACTTGACCACTTAAGTGATATGCAAATTAGAATCCTCCAATAAGATGTGATATATATGCCCACGTGAAATGCACAGTATCCTCTTTATTATTAATAAAGTCAACGATATTTGCAAAAATTTATCTAGCCAAAAAGTTTTAAGAAATGAATTTTTCAACTGGGCACTAGTCAGGATCTTCCTAAGCAGTTGATATGCGCATGAGATCTCGTGTCTTGACCTCATCGATGATAGGTAAATCATTTGTAGGAGCTCAATAATCATATTCATTGTTGGAATTAATTTAATAATTAATTATTTTTATGAATGCGAAGTTTAATTTGAAAATGTGTGTCTTTTCGTCATCGAACGAATGTGTTGTTTCATCGACGAATAAGTGCCTTTTGAATCGTGACTTTACGTTTCCTATAAATATATAGAGAATCATGATTTTTTATAAAAAAAATTTTCCCATTGCATTTGCATTTGCATCTTCTACTCTACTACGATTGGTCAATCATAGGTTGAGTTCGATGGGGCTATTCGATGTGGAAGTGTCGCCACAAGAATAGAGGTAATCGGTTCTTTCCTGAGAGATTATTGTCCACAAATCTTGGGCACCATAGAGAGGACAATATTGTCTTAAGGACACAATGTCTAACACTGGGCTCAGATTTTCGCTTGTTGCATTCATATATTTTCGTACCGTACGCTTTACCTTTGTGCAATTGCATGTTTTAATTTCTTGTGGGTATTTCATGAAACTGCGAATATGGTTGAATTAATTTCTATAATACAGATTATCCCTTCTCGATTTTACATCATTTTTTTAGTTATATCCTGATGGGCGATAATAACTTCTCCTAGAGCCATATAAAATATGAGTCTGTGGTCTTTACAGCTACATTAAAATTGTGATCAAAGAATGATAAAGCCTAAATTATAAGTATATTAATGTTCCAAATTTTTAAATACATTAATAAAATTAAATTTTAAAATTAATGATATATAATTCATGACATATTTCCAAACGACCCAGCTGATTTGCTCCAAGAAAATAGACGCACACAAGTATGATACAATAGTGTTTGTGACTTTACCATAGTTTTGGATTATAATAGCATATCCTTAGTGCATACATGAATAGTTATCTTACCTTTTGTCAGGAATTAGAATCCCAATATCCCTATTGAAAACCCTAACCCTCGCAATCCTAATAGATTGATTGGTTTTAGAAGAATTATGAGATAAAGAACAAGGCAAGATAAATTCAATTTAAATAAATAAACATAAATTTAACCAAACTACAATGGGTTCACATCAAGGGTTGTGACACTTACCACAATAATAGAAAACTAGCCGGACATATTCATGTCTGACAAAATCAAAATCAACATTGAGTGAGAGGATGATTGAGAAGGAATAACCAATATTTCTTACATTTATGATCTATTTTCACTCATTTATGATTAATTCTTTGCTTCTTTTAACTTAGAAAACACCAAATGCTGGACCCATATCAACTGTTTATGTGTTTTCAAATTGGAAGGATACGATGCGGACGCCCAAATTCAATAGTCTGTTTCCATTGTGTATAGGGCCAGCAAAATGGGTTCGGCTCGGCGGGCCTACCCACCCTGCCCGTCAAATGGAATGAGACAGACTAAGTTTTACAATCCACTCTCAAAAGCAGGGCCGGGCAGACTTATTTTTTTGGCTGGGAGGGATAGGCCAACTGGGTCAGTATAAAATAAGTTCAGGCAAACGGGCCAACCCGCCCCGCCCGCCAAACGGGGGCCGCTGCAAACCTATTTTTTTAGCCCATTTTCAAAAGTGAGACGAGACGAGCTAACTCATTTTTTGATGGGTTGATGACTCCCCGTCCACTTTCTCACCTCTAATCGTGTATATTATTAGACCAAGATAAAAGAAAAATTTGACATGTAAATCAAAAACCTTTTTTGACATAAATTTTCACATTGTTTTTGGAATGATATATTTTAGGAATTGATTTGACATGTAAATCAATATTTTTTTGGAAGGTTAAAAAATGAACATTGATTTGATTTGGGTTTTTCTTCCACTATACACTTAGAAATACATTTAAATTGAGTTAAAAATATGAAAACAAATGTTTTTTATATTAAATCAATCCAATTTTGATAAATTTTTTAATAATTTCAAATTCAAGTAGATATGCTTTGAAATGGAGATTACTTATGGGTGACTGGTGAGTGAGGGTGCCATGGCTTCCTGTTGTCTAACAAAGGAAAACAATTCCTTTATATAGTATATATACAATTCTTTAAGCAAGTCTCCAACAAAAATTAAATGAATAACATCTTCTAAAATTTTACAACCGGGTGTAACTCTCTACTAAAAACTTTGGGTTTTCGTTTCCTCCTTTAACATAACATAACAAACTTTCCTACATACACAACATTTTGTGGGGTCCACATATTTTAAAACAAAAAAAAGAAAAAAAATATGATACGCAAAACGAATCTCTATAACATTACACAATCAATTTTCCTATAACATAATAAACATAAAATCCAAAAAGCTTTGCTAATGCACTCGGTTTATTTACCCCAAAATAAAAACAAAAATGCACTCGGTTCAAGTGTCTCTCATATAGCAGTTTTTTTATCACAAGCTTATTTGGATAGTTTTTCTTTTCTCCAAAAGTTATTTTTTTAAAAAAAAATAATTGTGATCATAAGTGAGTATTTGAATGTGACTTCTTTTTATTATAAAAGTCATAAAAAAGTTAAAATTATATATATATATATATATATATATATATGTATATTTTATTTCTTAAGCTAAAAATTCTTATTTTCTTAAAAAAAACATAAGTTTGTTTATAAAAAAAAAATAAGTCAAAGAATAATTTTTTTGCTCTAAGTTCAAGTCGTTAGAATTGCCACCACTACCCCCCGTTACCTTCATCGTTATTATCATTATCGTTGTTGCCACCATTATCATTATCTTCATCATCGCTATCAAAACCACCTCTAGCGTCACCATCAAATTATGCTTCAATGATTTGTTTTCATATTCTTTTTAATATTTTATACTTGGAAAAAAACATTTTTTAATTTAAATTTCAATCTCCAATAATTTTTGTAGTTAGAAGTGTTTTTTAAGTATTACAAATATAAAATTGCTTCAGTTTTTAAAAAAATCATTCTAAAGAAAAGGAAAACATACTTTTTTTTTTAATTTTTTTTATCCAAACAAGCCCTATATATAATTCGGATAATTTTTGCTAATAAAAACCTTGAAGATATTTAAAAACAAGAAGAAATATTTGTTGGATGTTTAAATAGATGTAACAATAGTTTGTCTCAAAACCTTTTAAAAATAATTTTAAATCCTCATAATTAATTTTCTTAATATTACTCTAATTATTAAATACAAGTATTAAATAAATTTCATAATTCTAAAATATTAAATACATGTCATGTTTATTAATTACTCTATTTATTAAGTTTCACGAGTGTATTTTATGATGATATAGCTATTTATTTATTTTTAGCCCTGCCCACAGTTTTTTAAAGCATTTATGACATCATTAAATAGTATCATTTGTTGTAAGTTTTGATTGCAATGCGTAACAATATGGAATAAGCACAGTTGAATAAATGAAAAATATTCTAATTGTTATAAAAAAATATATTCTAATTTTCTATTTAATTACTTCTCAAGCTTAATTAATTTTATGCAATTGTACGAGAAAATATATATTGAAAAATCATTTTATGTAATTTGAATTTAATCTATTATTTGTTTTTTCCTCTTTGATTTCATCAATCTATCATTGGACCTAGATGAAAGAATGAACGCTAAAATGTAGAAATAGCATCTTATAGGTATCTTTTTATTTGTTGCTTAGATTTTTTTGTCATCTCATTGTTGCTTTTAAATTTTGTCCTTATTTATTAATTTTTCACTAATCAAAGTCAGTTGTAATTATCATCTGACTCTTGCCCCCCCCCCCCCCCCCCCTAGATAAGCCACATAAGGCATGTTTGAATTGAAAAATCTAAAAAAGTAAGAAAATATCATTTTAGGAAAAAAATATTTCTCCGGTACAAAAACATTTGTCTTTTTTAATACACAACTTATGTCATTTCACTCTTACAAAGATGTGGGACCCACACCTTTAATTTTTTTGTCCTCCCTCTCCTCCATAATTTATCTTTTTCTCTCACTTAAAATGGCACAACTTTTTTTTTTGATATGCAAAATGACACAACTTTACATCATTTAAAATGATACATATTTTTCCCATTATTTTATTATTAAATTAATACTTATTGATAAAAAAATGAAATTATTGAAAATTATGTAATAATATCTATCACATTTTATTAATTAATTATTTCTTTCATTACATTTCCCTATTTTTTTTCAAGGGAAAATATACTCTTATGTTGGAGGAGAGTGTTTTTTTTTGGCAAAATAGAGGAGAGTGTTTTTCTCTATTACACATACATCGATTCCGATGTTATTTTTTTTTTATTTTTTTTCCTATAAGTAAGTGGCTCCTGCACATAATTATCTCTATAGAATGAGAGGCTCTCTCCTATTACATGAGATGAATAAAGCTATTCTTGCCATAACTTTTTTCTTTACTTACACATGCAATAAGAGGTTGTACAAAATAACATACTATAAGAGATTTATAGCATATTTAACTTTTTTAAAAAGCCTTAATTTTAATTTAAGGCAGAAAAAACTATCTCTCGAAATTTTGAGGTAGGATATTTTCACTACCAAAATTTTCCACTAACAACTTACTACCTATCTAATTACCATTAGATCTAAAAGAGAGAATGCTAAAAAAAATTTGAAGAGAGAGAAAATGCCAATCCAATGATGATTAGATAGGCAGTAAGTTGATAATAGAAAATTTTGGTGGTAAGAATATCACTCCTCTGTATGTTTTTTTTTTCATAATTTCAAATTAGAAAAAAATAAAAAATAAAAATAAAAATAAAATCAAGCACATGATTAGTATATGTCTATCCAGGTAGTGAAGTGGAGCGTTCTAAATTGATGGTCCATCCAGGTGGCTCAGGAACTAATGAGTTGGATCCTTCGAAAGGAAGTGGGTCAGGAAGTAAAGGTTCTGAGTCTAAGAGGAAAAAAGGTTCTGAGAAGTCTGTGAAGAAGGGTATCCAGGAGTCCCTCAGTAAGGTGGGTGCCTTAAGAGGTGTTCCTGGAATTCAGATGCATAAATATACTGGTCAGCAGGTGGGTTCGAGTCAGAGGGAAGCTATTCTCATTATGAAAGATAGTGGGAACAGGGCTACTAGTGGGAGTGCTTGTGGGCAGGGAAATACTAGTAGCATGAGGGATGAGGGAAAGGGCGTTGGGAATTTGCTTATTCTCAAAGACAAACCACCATACACTCTTGTTGGGGGGAGGAAGATGATTGTGGGCAGTAAAGATGCTATGATCTTGGATGATATCACCAATGTGGGTGAAGCTCAGAAAACCAAGGCTCTGGTTTAGCCTTTGTGGTAGTGTTGGTGCCTTTTTCTGGTCTTTGTTAATACAGTTTTGATGATAGTTTGTTCTTGGAATTGTAGGGGAGCGGGAAAAAAAGGTTTCTCTTCCCTAATTAAAGATATGGTTTATCAGAATAAGATTCAGGTTCTGGCTTTGCTGGAAACTAGAATTAGTGGTAGTAGAGCTGTGAAAGTAATTCGGAGTTTGGGATTTGATAGTTACTTCATAAGAGAAGCTGCTGGATTTTCTGGTGGGATTTGGATTCTTTGGAACAAAAGTGTCTCTCATGTGTCCATTGAGCTGGATGACCATCAGTTTGTTCACTCCAGGATTAACTGGATTGAGAGTGGTTATTCTGAGTTATGTACCTTTGTTTATGGGAGTCCTAGGAGGATGGATAGGAAAGGCCTTTGGGAGGACCTGAGAAGTATTGGGTTGGCTGTTGATTCTGATTGGGTTGTCTTGGGTGATTTTAATTCAGTTCTGGAGAAGAGTGAGAAGCATGGTGGGAGTGATGTCTGTTGGGGGAGTATTCAGGAATTTTCCAGTTGTTTAATTGATTGTAATCTCTCGGATTTGGGGTTTGTTGGTCCCAAATTCACTTGGAAGAGAGGTAGGTTGCAGGAGAGGATTGATAGGGTGGTGGCTAATGATTCCTGGTTGCTGAATCATCCTAATGTTTCTGTTCATCATCTTATCTTTAGTGGTTCTGACCATAGACCTATCCTGTTGAAGGATGTGGTTAATGATGTCTATGCTGGTCCTAAACCCTTTAGGTTTCTTACTGCTTGGTTGACTAATAGTGATTTTGGTGAAGTGGTGGATTCTTGTTGGAATCACAATTCGAACTGGGTTGCTGCCAAGGAAAAGTTTCATCAGGAAGCTACTCATTGGCACCTAAATACCTTTAAGGCTTTGCATAGAAAGAAGAAGAACTTACAAGGCAGGTTGAGGGGGCTGGAGGCTGTGTTAAGTAGGGGTCCTTCTGAGTCTTTGGAGAGACTGCACAGAGAGCTTTGGCAAGAGCTGAATGCTATTTTTGTCCAGGAGGAGCTGACTTGGTTCCAACGTGCTAGATGCAAATGGTTGGCCTTTAGGGATAAAAACACTCGTTTCTTTCATTCCACTACTGTGGCCAGAGCTAGGAAGAATAAGATTTTGTCCCTCAAGAAGGATGGGGGAGAGTGAGTGGATGATCCTTTGGAGTTGAAGTGCTTGGCTGTGAATTTCTTTAAAAACCTCTACATGGAGGAGCCTATTACTAGGAGTGGTGGCTGCTTAGGTATTGGGTTTCCTGCTGTGACTAATCCTGTTGGAGAAATTTGGGGGCTGTTCCGAGTGGGGTGGAAGTGAGAAATACTTTCCTGACCATGAAGCCTTATAAAGCTCCTGGGATGGATGGGTTACATGCTATCTTCTTTCAATCTCAATGGGAGAAGGTTGGGGATTCGGCTGTCAGGTGCATTAGGGGTATTTTTGAAGATCCTAGGAGGGTGGAGGAGATTAATCAAACTTTTATCTGTCTTATTCCTAAACTTGAAAAGCCTGAATCCTTAAGCCAATTCAGGCCTATTTCCTTATGCAATGTGATTTACAAGGTGGTTACTAAGATTGTGGCTGGTAGGCTGAGAAATCATCTTAGTGATCTTATTATGCCTAATCAGTGTAGCTTCATTAAAGGGAGACATGCTTCTGATAATGTTATTATCACTCAGGAGATTATTCATTCCATGAGGTCGAAGAAAGGTTTTAAAGGGTGGATGGCTATCAAAGTGGATTTGGAGGAGGCTTATGATAGGGTTAATTGGGCCTTTCTCCAAGAGACTCTGAGTTTAGCTGGGTTTCCTGGGTCTCTTGTTGAGCTGATCATGGCTTGTGTTTCCACTTCAACAATGAACCTACTTTGGAATGGTAGTCAAACTGAGGATTTTAAACCCACAAGGGGTATTAGGCAAGGGGATCCCTTGTCCCCTTATCTCTTTGTGCTCTGCATTGAGAGACTGGGGCATCTTATTTCTTCAGCTGTGGGGCAGAAAGAGTGGAAATCTGTTAAACTGGGCAGGAAAGGCCCCCCTATTTCTCATCTTTTTTTCGCGGATGACTTGCTTTTATTCATGGAAGCTTCTGTTCATCAGGCTGAGGTGGCTACCAGCATCCTGAATCAGTTTTGCCTTGCCTCTGGTCAGAAGGTGAGTGATAACAAAACTAGAGTTTGTTACTCGAGAAATGTCAATCACACTAGGAGAATGGAGATCTGTCAGGTCCTCAAGTTTGCTCCTACGGCTGATTTGGGCAAATACTTAGGGATGCCAATTCTGCATATTAGAGTTAATAGGAATACATTCAGGCATGTCTTGGAGAAAACTAGCAGTAGGCTCAATGCTTGGAAACAGAAAAATCTGTCGCTGGCTGGTAGAGTTGTCTTGACCAAGTCTGTGCTTTCTTCTTTGCCTATTTACTCCATGCAAACTGCCATGATTCCAGTGGGAACCTGTGATGTTGTTGAGCAGAAAATGAGGGGTTTCGTTTGGGGTTCTAGTAGGGATGTGAAGAAGGTTCATGCTTTACCTTGGAACACTGTTTGTAAACCCAAGAAGGAATGTGGGTTGGGTATTAGAGGCTTGAGACAAACAAATAGAGCTTGCATTATGAAGGTTGGTCATGGGGTGCTCACTAATAAGGGTGATCTCTGGGAGGAAACCTGGGTCTTCGAACTTGTGGCAGGGGATAACTAGAGTGTGGCCCCAAATTATGGAGGGTTCTAGAGTCTTGGTGGGTAATGGTAGGAGTTGCTCTTCCTGGAATGATAAATGGGTGGGTGATGGGCCCCTAAAAGATCACACAATCCAGGATATTCCTTGTGAGCTGATTGATGCTGTCACTGGTGACATGGTGCAGGAAGATGGGAATTGGAATTGGCAAAAGTTCGATGGGCTGCTATCTGTTAGTACCTTGAGTTTGATTGCAGGAGTTTATCCTCCTAGTCCTTTAAATGGTGAGGATATGATCATATGGGACTTATCTAATGATGGTAGATTTTCTGTTAGCTCTGCTTTTGGGAGCCTGAACTCTAATAATTTTATGAATGAGTCTGTTCATTGGAATTCTGTTTGGGATTGGGGGGTCCCCTAAGGATTAAGATCTTCCTTTGGCTTGCCCTTGGAGAGAATCTCTTGACTAACTTTCGTAGAAAACAGAGACATATGGCTGATGATGACTCTTGTCCTAGGTGCTTTAGCAGTTCTGAAAGCTGCCTGCATGTGTTAAGGGACTATGGTTGGGCTCAAATGGTTTGGAAGTCCTTTGTCAAGCAGGGGAGTTGGGATAGATTTGTTAATCAGAATTTAGTGGATTGGATTCAATCCAATCTTTCTCCTAAGGGCAGCGCTGTAGTAGGGGATAATGGCTTTATTTGGTATTATTTGCTGGTCGTTATGGAAGGACAGAAATGGCTTGGTGTTTGAGAATCTGGGATCTAGTGTAGAGGGCTTATCGAGGAGTGCTTGTACCTATTTGTCTAATTTTTTGGATGCTAATGCTCTTTATAGGGCTGCAGGTATTTCTAAGGGTCATAAAGTTAAGCTGCTGATCCATTTGTCTCCTCCTCCTGCGGGTTGGGTCAAAGTTAATGTGGATGGCTCAGCTAGAAGTAGGAGTGACCAGTGTGGCTGTGGTGGTGTGGTGCGGGACGATACTGGTGGTTGGATTTTGGGTTTTGCTAAGAACCTTGGCAGAGGTAGTTCGGTTAGGGCAGAAGTGTGGGGGATGCTTGTGGGTCTCCTTGTTGCTTGGGAGAGAGGCTTCAGAAAGGTGATTCTGGAATGTGATTCTCGTGTTGCTATCCAGCTTATGAAGGAGGGGTGCCTCCCTAGCCATCCTTGTGCTGTTCTTATTCAAAGGATCAAGCAGTTGCTTAACAAGGATTGGCAGGTGAAGATTTCTCATGTGTATAGGGAAGGAAATAATGTTGCTGATTTTTTTGCTGGTATAGCTAATAGTTTGGGTTGGGAGACTAGTTTTTTTGAGTCTCCTCCTGATGATTGTACAGAGCTGCTCAGTAGGGATTACAGTGGCATTGCCTGGCCTAGATTGATCAATGTGCTGTAATTTTGTTTTGTTTGTCTTTTTTTTCCTCTGTTTTCAAAAAAAAAAAAAAAAAAAGTATATGTCTGTGAGGAGAGACTGAATTATGACTTGATGGGAATAACCTTCCCCAGATGGTCTTAGTCTCGTAGATAGTCTTTTCTTTTCACTTATCCCTACCATGTATATATATATATATATAAAATGATATTATTATATTAAAAAATTGTGATTTCTAACCTTTATTTATAAGGTTCACGCATAGCAGACATTACCTTGTCAGAATCTGTTCAGGGTCTGGTAGAGGCGGAGGCGGTAAGAATTGGACACTTTCTATAATATTTTTCAACAAGTCTGAATAGATGCACGTGGTCCGAAAAAACGATGGTTCGTGGATCCGGGTATCCAACTACCCACCACGTGTCCAAAAACGATTGGCTCTAAAGGCATTTAGGGAATATCAATAATTCAATTTTCTAAAGAAAACTTTATTGCATATGAATGAAAATGAAAATAAAAATAAAAATAAAAATAATACTTATATATAGAGGTGGTAGCTAGCTACTTGGGTAATTCATTTTGTCACGTCACTGTGTGAAAGCAAAGAAGCTGACTGGAAAGAGCGAAAAGCGAAGAGAGACAGCAAGAAAGAAAAATCTGTATGTCATTGACATATTCATACACTCGTTTCCCCCTCTCCGCGTGGATCTCTCTCTGATTCTTCAGTCTTCGCCATGGCGGAGCGTGCTTCTTACGGATTAGGTCCTCGATTAGGTAACGATTCATTCATTGATATTCTTCTTCCTTCTTTTTATTTTTTTATTGGAATTAAATTAATATTTAATTTTAGACTTATAGAATGCCTGGATCCTTTTCGGGAAGATTTCGCGTCACGGAACTTCGTGAAATTTCTACTATTGGTTCTAGAAGTTTGGAATTTATTTTATTTTGTTTTATTTTATTTTTTTGTTTTTATGAGTTGTTATGAGAATAGGATTTGAATGACCTTGTTAGCTCAATTAGGTTTATTGAGTGAAAGTGAAGAAGAGTGTTTGATGATTTTAGTTGAATCTGTCTAGGAAGTGTGAACGGTTCGGACTATTGGTATTGGTTCGCTTTGAATAGAATGTGTTCCTCTGATGAATCAAGATATTAATTATTGCTATCAAGAAATATGATACTATATGCTAATGGGCGAAAAAACTAATATGTATCTGTTGCAAATTTAGAATCTGTGGCCTGTTAGAAAGTTGAGCCGCATTAAGTGGACTTGTAGAAGTTTTCTAGCTGACTGGATTCCAAATGATAAAACAAAATACATTCCGCTCTACTTTCTCTGTAGTAGCAAATTTATGTAGTTCAAAGAAATTCTCCTGCCTCTATGGTATCACTGGATTTTCACTATGCAATGAGAGTTATGCACAGGGAGAAATAAATTGCCTTGACAGATGAATTCCCTTTGACTATTTCAGAAAAGAATGCCATTTAATTGCTTTTTACACATTTCCTCAAGGAAATTTTTTTAGGTAGCGCGTATCTCTGTTTGCGTTACTGATAGCAACACCCTCTGCTTTTGTGATTGAAAGAGCTACAAATTTTTGTAGTTGTGATGCTCAACTAACAGGACTTCCACCCAAAGTGTAATGATAGCCACTAGTGCTTCTTCTATTATCAATATTTCCAAATAAGTAGGGTTCATTAAAACCTTGCAGAGTACCCTTTTTTAGGCAAAGTGACAATGATGTGTTAGTTGTTACTTCTCAGATACCAAAGGATCCATTTAACATTGTCCCGATGTTGCATTTCTAATTAGCTGTGAACCTGGCTCACTACTCCATAAGCTATGGTAGGTCTGGTAGAAACCATTGCATGCTTTATGCTACCAACTGCTGAAGCATCAGGAAACTTGAGACACAAAATCATGCTCTTCTTCTATTTTGCGTGATTGTTCCTTAGATAGCCTGAAGTGGCTTGCCAAAGGAGTGCTAATGATTTTTGAATCGTACATTCTAAATTTTCTCAACACTTTTTCAATGTTGCCAGCTTTTAAAAGCTTCAATTACTAGCCACTTTATTCTGAACAGTTCTCATCCCAAGAATTTTCTTTGTAGTTACCAAATTCTTCATTGCAAATTATTTTGGTAGTTGTTGTTTAGCGTTGATCTTGTGGATGCTAGATCCTTCAAAAAGTATGCCATCTATGCAAAAGAATATGGTAATATAACAATCATCAAAATGTTAGGTAGCAGCATTTCTGTATATCACATCTCCTAAAGCCAATAAACTGTAGTTACATGGATAAACCAAATTTCTTTTGCATGTGTGATAGTAATAATTAAATTTTTTCTTATTGATACATTTATTTGTATGTCTGTAGTTCAATTCTTGAAGTTTGCTTGGATCATTGCACTGATGATACAGTAATCAAATATTTAACTGAACGCCATGTTATTTTTTTTTATCAATGTGCAGATATTCAGCAATTACAATTTGAAGCCCAGCATAGATGGTTGCGCCCTGCAGAAATATGTGAAATTCTTCGTAATTATCAGAAGTTTCAAATCACATCGGAACCGCCTAACAGGCCACCGAGTATGGTTTCTGCATATGTTACTGATTGATTTATTTTTACCACCTATTTGAGTCTTGTACATATATGGTTAGACTGAATTTCTTGGGAAGCTTAAAATCACTTATCCTCCATGAATTGTTTGTAGCATTTGATTTTTGTGAAGTTGTTTGACAACCTTTTATATGCCAATTGTGGAGGTTGGAGATGGCTGTCTTGCCTTCCTGAAATTCAGCTGAATTCATATAATAGTTCATTTTAATTCTGTTAGAGTTTTTTAATTGTTCATTATCTGAACATAACATGTTCACACTCAACAGATCGTATATAATTTCAGTTCTCTTCAAAGAATATGAGTACGTTTGGGTAATTCCATAAATAATTTTTTTCATGAAATTTAGCAACAAAAGTGCACCTTATTTATTCTTATTGCTTAACCTTTTCAGTAGTTTCTAGGGTACTATTAGTTGTTCTGTTGTTGTTCATGCTAAAACCTTGCTTCATAGTTTAACTTGAATACATCTTTTGGCTTTCATTATTACTTCATTTTCATAAAGACCTTGCTTCTTGACATGTATTTGACGATTGCAGGTGGTTCACTTTTTCTTTTTGATCGGAAGGTTTTGAGGTACTTTAGAAAGGATGGACATAATTGGAGAAAGAAAAAGGATGGAAAGACTGTGAAGGAAGCTCATGAAAAGTTGAAGGTAAGCTTGAACTTTACTTTTGTTTTGAGTTTATGGTTAATAGTTATCAACTCACAATTCAAATTATGAATAGCCAAGTTAATTTTTGAATTGTAATGGTAAATCGTATTGAATCATAAGATTTAGAGACACAATGAAAAATGGCTTGAAATGTATCATATAAATGATCTATAACGCTCAATGCAATAATTTCAAACTAGGAAATAGGAATTGACAAAACTATTTAACCCTAAGGCTTAGAAAGCAAAATTATAAGTCATTAAGTCATAATTAATAACCACATGAAACCAATGTTTTTGAAGAACAAAAACATAGTGATGATATATAGGATGAGTGAGTAAAATAAGGCAATAGAATAATCGAATAGGCTGCATTCAGTAGTGCTCCTTTAGTTTCTTCTCTTTTAACAATTTAAACTTATGTGGCTTTTTAATTTCTTTTTGAGAATCATTGAATTGTGCAATTCGTGTTAGTGATACGGAATTGAATCGATTCATATATATATATATATATTGTACAATTCAAAGCCATCTTTGATTCATCACATTATACAAATTGTTGGCTTGCCAAATTGTGCGATTTGAATTGCGAATCTTGTTATTCTAATGTGTGTGTCTATATATATATATATAAGATAGCTCAATTGATTTCAGTTAGTTTTCTCTAATTGGAAGATAAGTCTTTATAACTCTTAAATAATTATTTGCTGATGTTGTGACATCCTTCAAGCAATTTAGGTGGGAAGTGTTGATGTGTTACACTGCTACTATGCCCATGGAGAAGAAAACGAAAATTTTCAGAGGCGAAGCTATTGGATGCTTGAACAGTGAGTATTATGAACTAATTTACTTTTTAATATTTTGTGTAATAATTAATGTCTTTAATTTTGAAGTGCATCAATATTTCACATGGCAGTTGCTATCTGAGTTTCTAACTAAGTTCTTTGTTTGTGCATTTGTAATCACATTTGGAGTCAATTTGTAGTTATTTTTAGTAACTATGTATTATTGGAGTTTTAACTGTTTCTGTTTCTTAGCAAAAGTTTAGTTTTGAATAAAGTTCTACTGAAATAATTATTTTTTAAAAAATTAATCAAAATATGATTTTCTTATTATTTTGTTTTTCTGCAGGGATATGATGCATATAGTATTTGTCCACTACTTGAATGTTAAGGTATTTTGGTTGTTTTCTTTATTTTAGACTGTTGTTCTTGCTGGTGGTATTTTTTTTATTATCAGTTTTTGGTTTTCCATGTGTCAGTTTAGAAATAGAATTCAGAAAAATATTGTTAATAGCGTGTTAATTTATCTTTTCCAAACGAAATTTTATTTCTTTTTTAGGCTTGCTTGATGTATAGAGTGCTAGAAAGTTAAAAGATAAGTATTGCTAAATAGAATCACAAATCTCATTTGTTACACCTTACTAGAGCTGTCGTTGCTTGGTTTGTTGCTGGTGTACTATCAACCGCAGAATGTATGGCATCTAGTGGCTCAAGTCGAGTCTATTCTGAGCTTTTTCATCCTTAAAGTTTCCCTCTAAATTGGTGGGAGGGAATAGAGTACAAGTACTATTTTCCTCCCCGTAAACCATCAACGGTAATGTGAAGGATAATTTATCTTCCATCTGGTTTCCTTCTCAATTTCTTGCTCTGAGGATTGAGGAATGAGCTTTCTTTTTTAGCGTTTTAGCATCCATGATATGCTGACATATAATATTTGCTCTTCTGCTGCTAAATTATGTTATTCTCTTTCTACCAAGGAAAGTTCCTTGATTTTCGATCATTTAAAAATCCCAATTGATGATACTGAATAAGTTGCACAATATTTTGAAAAGTTCCTGAAGTCCATTTCTATAATATTATTCTCAAAATAAGGCAGAAAGCTTGTGAAGCTAGTATTGTCTCACTTGTTTGATGACATATTAATAGATGTTTTGTGGGTTCTTTATCTTTCAGATTAACAAGACAAATATTGGTGGAGGTACAGATATTGATGAGGTTAGATCAGACTCCCAAGAGGGCAGTTCTTCATCATCTGCCTTTCCCACAAATTATAGCAATGTGCCTTCAGGAAGTACAGATTCCACGAGCCCAACTAGCACTTTGACTTCTTTATGTGAAGATGCTGATTCAGGTAATTCTGATATATTTATTTCATGGATGTTAAAATTTGCTTACTCCCTGTGATCTGAATCAATATGCCAAGGCTCTGAATCAACATGTTACACAAGAATTTGCCCATTTGGTCACCCCTAATTTGTTTGATCAAATTTTTCCCCAGAGGATATTCACCAAGCAAGTTCAGGATTATATTCGTTCCGTGAGTCACAAAATATGGGGAATGGTCGTCCAATGGATAAGATTGACACTCCTTCAAATAGTTCATATCTTATGCATCCCTTTTCAGGTTACCTCATCTTTTTTTTTTTCTTAGATGATTATTTTGCGAATTGTATTTAACATCTAATATTAAGCTAAATCTCAGTTCGTAAGCTATTTGTGGGATTTAACATTTGAATTTTGTTGTATTTGAAAATATTTTCAGGTGGTCATGGACAGTTCTCAATTTCTGGAACAGATTATATCCCCCTTGTTCAGGGGGATAAATCTAGAGCAAGCGCTACCACATACTTTGAGCATCAGAGAGCACATGGCATGGCATCCTGGGATGTCATAGAGCAATCTGCAGGATTGCAAACTGATCCTCCTCTTGTATCATCTCCTTCCATTCCATCCAGTTCAATGGGAAACATCCTTGAGCAGGAACATACAGTTATGGGAAACATTTTAGGGAGTAAAAATACCCTTGTTGAGGAGGCAGAGGGTTCTCAGTCTCTCCTGTCAAATTGGCAGGTACTTGCTTTTACTGCTTACTATATTATCCACTAGCATCGTCTTGCTTGCTTGCTGACAGCCCAGTTCTCAGGACATAGGTGAGTAGCATTTGTGAGGTTCTACTAGGAGCAATTGTGCCATCTTGTAGGATGAGGGAGAAATGGAATTTGCTGCCCCTGGAACATTGAATTGTTAAAGTTTAAGTGCATGCTGTGTGGTTGTTTTGTAATGTTCTATCCTTGAAGATCAACGCATCATTGTTAATGGGATTGATGCTTGATGAATTGTATGGTTCACCTAATCTTTTATCTTTGAAAAAAGGAATAGTTGCTGAAGGATTGGGAAACTAGCTAGGTGGGAATTTGTGGGAGTTATTGCTTGATATTAAAGAATATTGAGAGATTCAAGATGTTGAGTTTATAAAGTACAACTACAAGGAATGAACTCTGGAATGTAAGAGCCATCATTTTGGGATTCTGAAGGCTCTTGTGATTTATTGCATTGTTGAAGGGACCTGGCAGTACAGTTATTTCCTTTCCATGGAAGTTAGTCATTGGTCCATGCGTAGTAGTTATTTTTAATATGATAGAATGATGAATCGAGGTGAAGCATATTCATTACTTCTTGTTACTGATCTGCATGTTAGTACTAAATGGTTTCGAGTTGTTTCTGAAATTGTAGAAATGCTAGACCACATAGTAGGGTTTATCTTCTCTTTTTATTACAAATGCTAGAATACATTGTAGAAATTGTTTAAAAAAAAAATTATGTAGTGGTTTAGTAGCTTGAACTATTTCTAAATACCTTGGTGGGGGGCAGAGACTATGTATTAGCTTGGTCTATTTTTATATATGTTCTTCAGCCTTGCTATTTTAACCTGTAGTGGTTTCTCTTATGGGAATGCTTAACTTACACCAATTCGTGAGATTTGGCAATATTATGATATGGATAGGGGAATTAGGGGACCTATACTTTTTAAAGTTTACACTAGGAGTTCTAAATAAATAAAGGATTAAGGGGTTAGTTTATGTATTAGTTAGGCAATATGTATTAAGTCAGTTCTTGTGTTCGTTATTTATTAATTTAGCGATGTATTGTTAAGACAGTTTGGCAGTTTTTGTCTAGGATGTTGGTTATGAACAGATATGGATTTGTAATAGGAGGACATATCCTCAATTAGGGGAGGTTAAAGATGGTTTATGTTAGAAATGAAGGCTGAGACGAATTTCTCAGAGGAGGAGAATGCTCCATGGGAGGAATAGCTCTTGTATTGTGTATTATCAAATTAAATAATCAGTGTGTTGTTTTCATTTATCTTGTGTCATGCTCGTGCTTCCTTTTTTGCTATCTGTTTGAATAACAATCCAGGGCTGTAACATAATATATAACTATTTTCATTTTATTTGAATTGTTGATCCAGATTCCTTTTGAAGACAATACAGGAGACTCACCTAAATGGAGCTTAACCCATTCATTGAGTTTGGAATTTGGATCTGATTATTGCACTGGTTTACTGGGGGATGAAACTAATAATACAAGTCCAGAACTTGCTCCTGCCATGTTCGCTTTTGATGATGAGCCAAAAGAGCAGCCTCTGCAGCAGATCTTCTCAAAGAAGCATACAGATGCACAATCTCAACATGCACTGAAATTCAATTCTGAGTATGAAGATCCTGGTGAAGAAAGTATCAACAATACCTTGATCATGAAGCGTGCATTATTGGATGGGGAGGAGAGCCTGAAGAAGGTTGATAGCTTCTCTAGGTGGATTACTAAAGAACTTGTTGGGGTGGATGACCTGCATATGCAGTCTTCTCCTGTATTTCATGGAGCACAGATGAATCTGGGCATGTAATAGATGATACCTCTTTGAACCTGTCCCTATCTCAAGACCAGCTTTTTAGCATAAATGATTTTTCACCTAAATGGGCTTATGCTGAATCAGAAATTGAGGTACTTATCTTGTAGATAATACGTGCATAAAAAAGTGAGAAAAGTGAAAACAGAATTAAGATAAACTATCAACTTATACTTTGATTTGAGATTCACAAAATTATGCTATATTTTTTACCCAAACATTTATGGTTTTGTAGTTTTTGTTTTACCTCCTATGTGCTGGGAATAAGTAATTAAATATGTATGGTTCATGGAGTTTTCACTTAGATTCGTATTTTTTTCTTTGCCATCTTTTCAAAAAGATGGTTTCCATAAATTTAAGCTTTTTTAGTCATTTATATATGTTTTGTAACATTAAAAAAAATTTTATATTAACTAGTTATTTGTTGTGCTAATTGGAGGAAAACTATTAGCACTGTGGAGGGGTAGACCCACTTTTCTTCCTAGTCACGGTGGTCCCTTTTTAGTTCCTTTTATCTCTGTATTTCCTTTCATTTCTTTCTTTATTTAATTCTTTTCATCTTATTTACTTTTCTCTCTTATTTATCTTTATTTTTATTATATTTTTTTTGTATTTTTTAATTTTTAATTTTTATTTATGTATTTATTTTCCCTTGATTTTTTCTTACTTTTATTTGGGTTTATTTATCGTAGACCTCAACTAGTTTGGGATAAAAGTGTTGTTGATCTTGATTTTATTTTCTCTTAAATAACAATATTTTCTTTGTCATTTTTATTTTTTTGGTGTTCAAGTGAAAAGGAAGTAGAGGAAGATAATGGAACTATATCCATAACTAATTTTTTAGGTCGTAAATAATTGTTATTTTTATATCGAGTCATTATTTTGAGCTAAAGTTAGGTAAATTGGATTAAAAATCTTAGTGTCCGAAAGAGTAGCAAAGCACACTAACTGAACCAAGTAAGATGACA
>JAVKPL010007416.1:0-29580 GCA_032173675.1 Gastrolobium villosum
CATTAAAGGAACAATTGCCTCAAAAGTAGCAATAAAACTTCATTGCAGCAAAAGCATCCCTTGCAAGGGACTCTACTTGCAAGATGTTGTTTTAACACCAGTAGGCGGTGGCGACAACGAGGCTTCTTGTGCGAATCTTGAATATGTCAAGAGAGGAAAGTGTTACCCTCAATGTGTTCCATCTTGAAGAAAGAAAATAATGTGGTTGTTTGCATTTGCAAATTTAAATTCCTATTATGTTATTTATTATTAATTAATAAGTTCCAACTAAGTTATTTAGAACTAGGTGCACCAATGCATATTCGTGTTGGTAGTCTAATTTTTTTTTTGAATAAACTATGGTCTTTTTGTTTTGTTTTATTTTTAATGTTAGTTTTGCAATAAATGGATCGAGATGTGAAGAAGCAAAATAGGTATATAACAAAGATAAAACGAATTCTCAAAGCATATATAACATATTGTTGGGTAAATGATGAAATATAATGAAATCTTAATCATTAAAATTAAGGAATTTGTGATTAACTTTCTTAATTAAATCAAGCGTTTTTATATAATTTTAGAATTTCGCTACCTATTATAATGGAGATTTTTTTTGGTTTTGATAGGATTCTGTCTTGTATTAAGAAATTTAATCATTTGTTATGTTTACCAGAAAAGTAACTTTTATTCTTTTGATTTTTAAGTTTTTTAATTAATTATATATGTCTTATTTTTAAATTTGAAATAAATTTATATAAAATAATTATAGTTTAATATATTAAAGTGAATTTTTAAATATAAAAAATGTTTATTTCAATAAACAACCTAAAGACCTCTTAGTAGGAGAGCAAATATTATTTACAATAAGGTATTTAAAATTTACCTAACCAATCTAATATATCTTTGCGCGGACAAAGAAAAACGGTAACTTTTATCAATAAGTTTTAATTTTATTTTTATTTTGTTTAAAACAAGTGAAAATATTAAAATTGTGTTATTTATGTCCTATAAATTATGTAAAAAATTTCCACTAGCTAGGAATCCAAAAATATCACCCATTCATGGTATTATTTCATGGGATTCTTATTCACAATTTTAATTCCAAGAAATCTCATTTTCTAAAAAAAAAAAACTAAATTTAGAATCTTTGTATTAAACGTGGGTAACTAGGATTTTTGATATGAGTTTCATAAGAATCTAAAATTTATCCCTCTACCAAATGACACCTAAAAGTTACTTTTAAGTTAGAGTTAAAAAAAATGTTCAATTTTTCTTTGAAGCTATTTGGTAATTATATAATTTTTTTTAGAGTTTTGAAGGAAAGGTGATGAAATAATTTGTTATTACGGTAAATAATAAAATTTATAAATAAAATTTTAAAATAAGGGTAAAATTAAAAAATAAATATGAGAATTTTAAAATGTTAAAATATATCTTAAAAAAAAAAGCTCTTTTGGGAAGTTTTTAACTCTTTTTTTTTTCTTCATTGTAAAAAAAAAACTCTTTTTATTATAAGAGCTTTTTAAAATTGTGTTTGACTAAGATTTTGTTTACAAGGAGGGAAGAGAAACAAAAAATAAGTTCCTAAACATGCACTAAATAAGCTTTACCCTCAATGTCTTCCATATTGAAGAAAAAAGAAATAATGTGGTTGTTTGCATTTGCAAATTTAAATTCCTATTATGTTATTTATTATTAATTAGTAAGTTCCAAATAAGTTATCTAGAACAGGAGCACCAATGTATATTCGTGTTGCTAGTCTACTTTTTTTTGAATAAACTATGGTCTTTTTTGTTTTGTTTTATTTCTAATGTTAGTTTTGCAATGAATGGATCGTGATGTGAAGAAGCAAAATAAGTATATAACAAAGATAAAACATATATAATAAACATATTGTTGGGTAATGGATGAAATATAACAAAATCTTAATTATACTTAAAATTAAGGAATTTGTGATTATCTCAGAAAATTGAAACTTTCTTAATTAAATCAAGAGATTTTATATAATTTTAAAATTTGGCTGCCTATTATAATAGAGATTTTTTTTTTTTGATAGGATTCTGTCTTGTATTAAGAAATTTAATCACTTGTTATATTTACAATAAAAAGAGACTTATTAACTTGTATTCTTTTGATTTTTAAGTTTTTTAATTAATTATATATGTCTTATTTTTAAATTTGACATAAATTTATATAAAATAATTATAGTTTAATATATTAAAGTGAATTTTTAATATAAAAAATATTTATTTCAATAACCAACCTAAAGACTTTTCAGTACAAGAGCAAATATTATCTATAATAAGGTATTTAAATTTTTTATATAAAAGCTAATTTGTCCTATAAATCATCTCTATTATTATTATTATTTTATGTGTGAATTTAGAGTTTAAACCCAAACAAGAAAGAAAAGAAAACTTGTACTAAAAAAATAACGAAATGAAAGAAAAAGAAAACACCTTTGTGAACCAAAGAGTTGATATGTAATGTGATTGCCCAAAAAGGCCCAATTGATGAAAAAGAAAAGAGAGAGGAATTTATAGAGAGAGAGTTGTCGTGTCGTGGTGTAATGTAACGGTGGATAGCGAAAACAGAAACAAAATATGAAGCTCAAAGTGTATGCGGACCGGATGTCCCAGCCATCCCGTGCGGTTCTTATCTTTTGCAAGTATTTCACTTTCTTTTTACTTATTAAACTTTTATACTTATTATATCTATCTATTTATTTTCTGGTTAATTTTTTTAATATGGTTTATGTATGCTATAATCGAAATCGAAATGCAAAATCGATAGAGTAAATGGAATAGATTTTGAGGAGATCAAAGTGGAAATATCCAAACGTCAGCAATCATCTCCCGAATTTCAAGGTTATTTATTAATTAATTAATTAATTTGTATGGTTGCTTTGAACATAACTTGTCAAACACCACACTCATCTTCCACTTTTGTTGCTCTTCTTGGATTTTCCCTTCAGCTATTAATCCTTTGAAGAAACTCCCCGCTATTGTTGATGGAAGGTTCAAGCTGTTTGAGAGGTACTTCAATTGATGTGTAATGTTAATCTGCTATTATGATTGTCTCTATGTTTTGCTTCTTTGATTGGGTTATTGCTGGCTACAATTAATTAATTATTAACTAATTTCATGATATGAAATTTTCTTCTCTCTTATTAAATGTATTTATGTGTTCTTTTCTTCTCTGCAGCCATGCAATTCTTATCTATCTTGCTTCTGCCTTTCCTGGAGTTGCAGACCATTGGTTAGTATTGTACTTCTTTACAAAATTTAACTGCAATCTTATTTATGAATTTAAGATATGTTCATGAACAGAGGGTAGGGGAGGGTATTGGGTTGTGCATGAGTTTCATTAGCTAAATGTTGTATTGTATCTTAACATAGCAACCTCAGGAAGTGGTGTCCTTTGGCTACTAATGTTATTCACATAGTTTATATGTGTATCATACAGTAAGATTCACCTTTGTTTAGTCGTAACTAAACTGATGAAACTTAAACAAGTGATCCTACTGTAAGATTTGCCTTTGTGTATGCTAGTCATTACATACATGATAGACATATTGATCCCTTATTTTGTGCAGACATACACTTCTGTTGTCTGTTCTTTAACATTTTTTGTACCATTCATTCCATTAGGTACCCAGCTGATATTTCCAGGAGAGCTAAAATTCACTCCGTCTTAGATTGGCATCACATGAATTTGCGTCGTGGGGCAGGTGCATCTTAGCTCAATGGAACCCTTTTGTTTATGAGGAAGGATATTCTTACTACCAAAATTTTCTACTACCAACTTACTACCTATCTAATCACCATTGAATCAAAGAGAGAGAATGCTAAAAAGTTTTTGAGAGAAGAGAAAATGTTGATCCAATGGTGATTAGATAGGTAGTGAGTTGGTAGTAGAAGACTTTGGTAGTAAGAATATCGCTCCTCTTTGTTTATTGGGTTTCAGTAATCAAATTCATAAACTCATATTTATATTGACCTCCTTCCAGTAATCTCAATGTAAGAAATCAGGGATTAATGTCATGTTTAGCTTGTCTACTGGATTGGATAGCTCTATATTCTGGGGTTTTGATGGAATTTGTAGTTCCATTTGCAAATACTGAAGTTCAATCAAGTAAATGACGACTACAAGTAGCTATAAAATAATGGTTAAGCTTCAGAAAATATGTTCAAGCACTATTTACTCTGGACAATTTAATTAGTTGTAGATGACAGTATATAACTAGTTCAGCCTTTCTTTGTGACTTCCTGTCAGTGGCAAAGTTATTTGATTTAGTTTGAATAATTCTGGTAATGCCATATATTTTGAGAATGATTGACATTCTTCTTGTGCATGTACATTTTAATGTCATGCTTTGTATTAATTTCTTCCGAGTAATTTCCTTTGATCTCGGGTGAAGATGCTGTTTTTCTTCTGCATGCAAAATTTTTCCTGCTTCCTCACTTTTGATGACCTAGTCTTCTTGTTTTTGTTCTAGCCACATTTGTTCTAAATACTGTACTAGCTCCGATGTTGGGTCTACCACTAAACCGACAAGCAGCTGCTGAAGCTGAAAACATTTTGATATCATCTCTTTCAAAAATAGAGAACATATGGCTTAAGGGGAATGGTCGGTACTTGCTCGGTGGCCTGCAACCTTCCATAGCCGATCTCAGTCTGGTTTGCGAAATTATGCAATTAGAGGTAAATGGGGGAGTTCCTATAACATAAAAATTTCATTGTGTCATGACATGGGTGATGGATTTACTTTTTTGATCAAGATTTTTGCTTGTGAGTTCAAAGAAAATGAATTGTAGACAGTTTTTTGGTTAGCGTAGCATGACTTGTTATCTGTTCGAATTTGGTTTGGCTAAGGGAAGGAAATATTTCTTACCGTTAATGTTGGCCTACTTAAAAGCTATTTACCTAAAAATGTGACATGCAGGAAAGAATGTCGATCCTCTCCTCAAGGGGAATCGTTGTAGTGACTTTTTTTTTTTATGCAGCTTCTAGATGAGAAGGATCGTGATCGTATTCTTGGTCCCCACAAGGAAGTTCAGCAGTGGATTGAGAGTACAAAAAATGCAACGAGGCCTCATTTTGATGAAGTTCATAATGTCCTCTATAAGTTGAAAATGAAGCTTAGAGATGCTGGGATGGATTCTAGGATTAAAACCGGACTAACTTCAAAGATGTGACCGAACAACCATGCCAGTAACATACTTGTGACAACTTTATATGATTAATTATTTGTTGTTGGTTGTAATTATTAAGCTTGAAACTTCGAAGATGAAGTTTATGACTGTATTTAGGCCCCTTAATAAGACTGCTAAGCTGGGGCAGATAATAATTTTGATTGCCATTAGAATATTCAATCGTGTCCTGAGTGCAGATTTGACACCATACATGATGGTGTGTCTTTCCTTTAAATATTCCATGCAAACTATTTTCGAGGAGCTGGTTAATTGCTGATGATTGATGAATAATCTCAATTAAAGTGTTTCAATTCTTCCTAAATGTTATAATAAATAGGAACGTTTCTTATAATGAAAATTATTTTTTATCATTATTAAAATAGATAGTAGTTGCGTTTAAGATAAGATGTTTATTATTAGCTCTTTTTTAATCTTAAAATTGAATATAAAATATTTTTAACTTGCTGTTTGGTACTTTTCTACATCAGCAAAAAAGAAAAAAGAACCGTTTATCTGACAAAATTTATTAATCCAAGCATATAAAAATTGATTATTATTTGTATTAACTTTTTTTCTTTTGATTATTATAACTTATTTATGGTAAGACCCACGAACTAGTAACACGCACTAGCTGTTGAGTTTCAGTGGTTAAAGTCAAAGCGATGTTGTGGTGTGCTTCTCAATCTCAAAATTCAACAGAGAGTAAAAGGATGATGAGGAAGCTAAAGGTGTATGTAGATCGTATGTCCCAACCATCTAGAGCAGTTCTTATCTTTTGCAGGTAATTAATTCTTCACAGTAAACACACAAATGAATCCATGATCCGTTTATATTATATTATGATGAATTTAAATCATCATGTTTTGTGTTACTACTTGGAATCTAAGGTTTAACGGAATCGACTTCGAGGAGATTAAAGTAGACATTTCCAAACGTCAGCAACTGTCTCCTGAATTCAGAGGTATCTATCTATCTATCTAGAGTGAAAAACAAACATATGTACCCCGTTATAAGATTATGATAATTATAATATTTTGTCATGGAACTCAGTATAGCAAATTAATAATAGGTATTCATTTAAGTTCAATTGAAGTAGTAGTATGAAGTATGAATGGTCCAAAAAATGGAGCGCATATATTGTTTGCAGAGATCTGGTGCATTTGTAGTGTGATTGGTGCAAAACTTGTGGCCTATTCTATTCTATTGTTGACCTAAAATGTTTCACCCCCTTGTAATTTGATTTCAGAAGTAAACCCTCTGCAGAAAGTTCCAGCTATTGTTTATGGAAGCTTCAATCTCTCCGAGAGGTAATTATTGATAAGGGCTGTGTCTTTTAACCCACCTTTATGATAGTAATAAATATGTCGTGCTCCATTGCACTTGTCACCGGAGAAGAAAGTTCTTATGTCAACGTTGTTGACTTTTATGGGGATGGAGGTATGAATAAACTATCAAAGATTTGTTGGGTCTTGTAACTTATCTTCAACATCTTTGTCCTAGTTATGTGTTGATAATGTTATTTTTGTCATGTGCATCTAAATCCTAGTTATTGCGGGAGGATTAGACTTTCATATTTATTTTCAGGCAATTTACCTATATGGGTTCGCAATCCACCATTTAGTAATTGTGTGGCTCCAAAGTGGATTTCTTTCCGGATGTTTATCAGATTTACTAAGATTTATTAGTTGCTTATGAAATTAATTTCATTTTATGTTAAAAATAAATCTTATATTCTAATGATTTGATGATGCAAGGTGGTATCAGGAATCTTTCTTGGCAAGAATGAGTCAACCCATCGGGTTGGCTCGTAACTCGGCTAAAATGAGCCGGGTTGGGTCAGAAAAAATGAGATAGTAACTCGAATCAGCCCAACTCGTTGTGGCTCGAAAAAAATCGAGTCAACCCACGGGTCAAATGGGTTGGCTCGCGGGTTATGACTTTTTTTTTTTAAATATAAAAGTATTAGAATTAATGAAGGTACAGTGGAAAGCTAAAACCTAAAATCCCAATTCCAAAGACCAAAAAAAAAAATACCCTCCATCTGCCAATAAGTCCAAAACTGTACATTAAGGACCTTTTTTATAGTATGTGTGACAGTGTAATGTGGTGTCAACTGCCAATAAGTCCAAATGCAAAAGGAATTTTCTATGGTTTATCTCTATAATGTCTTTGCATTGATCGAATTAATAATTTAGGGAAAAAATTTTGAAGTTACAGCATCAATGGAATTTTATTTTATTTTTCACTTTTTCGAGCCAACCCGCGAATCAACCCTAACCTGACTCGGGTCGGGTTGGGTTGAGTTTTTTGGCTCGTTTATTTTCCAAGTCAACCCTAACCCAGCTCGTTTTTTTCGGGTTGAACACGGGTTGAGTCGGGTTGAGCCGGGTTGACCCGTTTTGCCAACCCTATCAGGAATGGTCAATGTGAATGTCCATTTGCTGATAAAATATAACTTTTTTGTTTAATTAAACTTTGTGCAATCTTCTGGGGTATGTGCATCATGGCTTAGGAAAGTGAACGAACCTAATTGTGCGATCAAATTTCCATTCTATAAAAAAAGCCCCTGCCTCCCCCGCCCCCAAATTCCCTTTTTCGGAAATCATTTGAGTTCTATAATGTTTATTTTGAGGAATTCTCTTTATTAGTATCTGGTTGATTAATTAATGTATGTTTCTTGTCAATGCCTATGTAAGTGGTGTATTATGTTTCTATGATGTGTTTGTTTCTAAATCACATCTTTTCTGTTCCCTATGCTTTATAAATCTTGTTATGTGTAAATTCTGAACTTTACCATCAGGAATATGTTTACTTTTTTGTTTTGTTGTATGTTCTTAATTAATCTTGTTGTCTTTTGGCAGCCATGCAATCCTTGTCTATCTTGCTTCTGCTTTTCCTGGCATTGCCGACCACTGGTTAGTACTGAACCACTTCTTCTGCTCCTGGAATCCTGAACTACATGATTGTTTTAAAAAAAAATACTTCAAGGTCTTTTAGATATCAGAGCTGGACTGTTTCATTACGCAGTAGTTGAATGTGATTAAAGGAAAGGATTTAACCATTACCAGGGTTCCTTGTCCATTTCTAAATCTCTTTTTCCTCACTTTTCGATGTTCATTTGAAACTGAAAGTACAGATTAAGATGAAACAGAATAGAATAAATAGCTTAAGAAATGTATTGATTCGAAATCCATTTCTGTGCTGCCGGTAGATGCATTTTCCACAATCTAAGTTTTGAACCCTAGTTGCCATGCATCTTGTATATGTGTAAAAATTTGCGTCCAAGAATTACAATTATTAATTTAGTTATAACAGCTTTCCTTCTTGACGTATCAGGTATCCAACTGATCTATTCAGGAGAGCCAAAATTAACTCAGTAATGGATTGGCATCACTCTAATTTACGACATGGAGCAAGTAATGTGATTTACTATTATCAGTTGAGTTTGTTCTATATAAACTTGTGTGATACTTGTGTGATAGTTATTGATGTTGTTATTATTGTGCAGCATTGGAAGCTTAGGGGCTGATAATTCAGAAGCTGAGGTCTTTGATGTGCTAGTGAACAGCTCCACCTTAATAGGAACTGACAATGGAGTGAGGATAAAGACTTGGCAGGTAAGTGCTTGACTTTGCTATTTGGCACTCTATATCATCCCAAACGGTTGAAAATAGAGGCTTAATTATTAATATAAACTGCAAAAATCGAAGTTGCCAACTTAATTTTTGGCTTTACCAAAGTATAATGACATGACAATCAAAATGGGAAAACTCATTATGCATGCAGAATGCCATATAAGTCATTACATTTTCTATAATGTAATGCCTAAAGCATTTAATACTAAACATGTTTCCTGTAAGAGATTTTTTCCATGCATAGGTGCATAAATGTAATCTGCACTAAACAAATAAAATCAAAAAAGATTGTTCCTAATACACTTGTATGTGAAGGGTATTTATTTTGAAAGATGAGAGGTGTTTTATTCATGTTATATATCTAATTTTTTTTATCTATCTCAACACAGGGAGGTTCTGGTTATGCTAGAAACATAAGATTTATGAACATAGAGATGCGAAATGTGACTAATCCCATATACATAGATCAAAACTACTGTGACCAGACAACTCCATGCCCAGAGCAGGTGATTACTAAATTAATGTTCTCGAACTGCATGTCCTTTATATAGAGAAATTGTTCATATGATATGATATAGCATTTCATAAAAATTATCGTCATAATAATGAGGACCATCTTGGTGGAATGACAGGGCTCTGCAGTGGAATTGAGCGACGTGCGATATCAAAACATTAAAGGAACAAGTGCCTCAAAAGTAGCAATAAAACTTCATTGCAGCAAAAGCGTCCCTTGCAAAGGACTCTACTTGCAAGATGTTGTTTTAACACCAGTAGACGGTGGCGACATCGAGGCTTCTTGTGCGAATGTTGAATATGTCAATAGAGGAAAGCTTTACCCTCAATGTTTTCCATCTTGAAGAAAGAGGAAATAATGTGTTTGTTTGCATTTGCAAGTTTAAATTCCTATTATGTTATTTATTATTAATTAGTAAGTTCCAATTAAGTTATTTAGAATTAGGGGCACCAATGCATATTCGTGTTGGTAGTCTAATCTTTTTTTGAATAAACTATGGTCTTTTTGTTTTGTTTTATTTCAAATGTTAGTTTTGCAATGAATGGATCGAGATGTGAAGAAGCAAAATAGGTATATAACAAAGATAAAATGAATGCTCAAAGCATATATAACATATTGTTGGGTAAATGATGAAATATAACGAAATCTAAATCATTAAAATTAAGGAATTTGTGATAAACTTTCTTAATTAAATCAAGAGATTTTATATAATTTTAAAATTTAGCTGCCTATTATAATGGAGATTTTTTTTGGCTTTGATAGGATTCTGTCTTGAATTAAGAAATTTAATCATTTGTTATGTTTACCATAAAAGTAACTTGTATTCTTTTAATTTTTAAGTTTTTTAATTAAATATATGTCTTATTTTTAAATTTGACATAAATTTAAATAAAATAATTATAGTTTAATATATTAAAGTGATTTTTTAAATATAAAAAATATTTATTTCAATAACCAACCTAAAGATCTCTCGGTACAAGAGCAAATATTATCTACAATAAGGTATTTAAACTTTTAATATAAAAATTAATTTGTCCTAATATGTCTTTGCACGGACAAAGAATAACGACAAATTTTATCAATAATTTTAATTTCATTTTTATTTTGTTTAAACACAAGTGAAATTATTAAAACAATGTTACGCATTTCCTATAAATTATGAATTTTTTCCACTAGATGGGAATCCAAAAATACCCCCCGTGATGGTATTATTTCATGGGATTCTTATTCACAATTTTAATTACAAGAAATCTCATTTTCTCTTAAAAATGCTAAGAATCCTTGTATTAAACGTGAGTAACTAGGATTTTCGATATGAGTTTCACATGAATCTAAAATTTAATCCTCTACCAAATGACCCCTAAAAGTTACTTTTAAGTTAGAGTTAAAAAGAATGTTCAATTTTTCTTTGAAGCTATTTGGTAATTATATAAAGTTCTTTTTACAATTTTGAAGGAAAGGAGATGAAATAATTTGTTATTAGGCTAAATAATAAAATTTGTAAATAAAAGTTTAAAATAATGGTAAAATTCAAAAATAAATATGAGAATTTAAAAATATATTAAATATGTCTTAAAGAAAGCTATTTCTGAAAGCTTTTAACTTTTTTTTTTTTCAAAACTCTTTTTATTATAAGAGTTTTTTAAAATTGTGTTTGACTAAGCTTTTGTTTATAAGGAGAGAAGAGAAACAAAAAATAAGCTCCTAAATATGCACTAAATAGAATTGTACATGTAGAATACGTTCTGAGCAATTATTAAACCCAACCCGATTAATGACTCAGTCAAGGTACTGGGTCACTAGTTCAATCAGTAGGTCACTGATTTAACCGCATGACCCAATAAGTATATGTAAATGTATATATTTATATTAAAAAATTATAAATATACTTAAATACCTGCAAAAAAAATAAGGCAAAAAAATTAATATTTTATTATTTAAATAAAGAATTACGAAAATATAGTCTTTTTAAACCAATTTACGAATCTAATGCACCGAGACGCCCTCGGTGGACGCAACAAATCGCGCCCCACATAGGCGGGATCGGTCGCACCCCATCCATACGCTACTTTGCACCATTCACATGTTGACACGTGGCATAAAAGTCAATATTTTGACCGTAAAACTTCGGAATGCCGTAGCTTTTGACTCGGTGTCCGAATCAGATGATTTTTTTATTCTATATAATTTTTTGAGATCTATGCAAAGACATCTAATTGAAGGGGATTCAGACAAGAAAAAATTCTAATTTTTTCTTTCGAATTTAAAATGACAAACACTTTTTCCCTTTTGAAATTTGTATATTTTTGCACAGCTCGGACGATAATATATTTTTTCTTTCTTAGATTTTTTTCTAAAATAGTTAATGAAATATATGTTTTATGTATTTTTTAATTTTAAAAGTTAAAAGTTAATAGAATTAAATAAACTCTCTAAATATTATTCTAAACACTTAAAAAATTATAATTTTTAGAAGTAGTTTTACAACACAACATTATCAAACAAGTTTTTTTATTCTGAAAATTTAAAAAATTGTTTTTAAAAACACAATTCAAACATGGCCGATATCATTTGGAATTTGAAAACCAAACCGGGTCTCCAATAATTTTGGCCAATCATCAATAAATATATATATATATATATATATTATATAACATTGCATACCACGTTCTGGTACAAAATATGCAAAATCAATGTTCAATAAAAAATTATGGATTGTTGGTACTATAAATAGATAACCTTAATTTGAATTATTATTTTCCTCATTTGGATTAAGAAAAAAGAAGAAGAAAAAAATCATTGACTCCAAATTGTGGTACATTCCGTATTAGTTTCTCATATGAATTCATATGATTTATTATGTTTCCATATTGGCAATGCTCATTTTTTACATATTCTTTTATGACTTTTATGTGCGATTAGTGCAGAATTGTTATATAATTTATGATATTTTTTTGCCTTTATTGTATTTTAAAATCTATCAAATTTATGATTATTTATACATGAAGCAAATCAAATAGTTGCTGATTATTTTGCTTCTATATTGAATTCCATTTTCTCTGTCCAATCCCTACGTACGTTAGCCCTAGAAAACCACTCTTTAACTTTTCCATAAGTATTATAGAATGGGTCGTGGGCTCCCGTTAGGCGGCTTGACCCATTTACATCCCCACTATTTACTAGTTAGCTCTTAAAGAATTTAAGTGATAAATTGGCATGTTAATCTGTGCATTGTCAATCCCAATTTAACTATTTCAGTGATGTTTGGTTTTAATTTTGGATATTTTTTAAATTCTTTTAATAATATTTCTATTATAAACTATTTAAAATATAAAATTATCCAATAATAAGTGTAATCACAAAGCATTCATATTTTACAAACTAGATTGGAAGAAGTTCTTATATTACAACTTTCTGTAACCAATCAAGTTAATATTTAACATAATTGAAGGCATTCTTTTGAAATTTGTATATTTTTGTACAGCCCGCATGATAATATTGTTTTTTATTCTTAAAATTCTTTTGTAGAATAGTTAATGAAATATATGTTTTTTGTAGTTGGAGAGTTAAAGTAAACAAAGAAAAAATAACTTAGACACGTTCTCTAAATATTATTCTAAAAATTAAAAACACTTATACTTTTGAGAACTAATTTTATAAAATAGGTTTTATTAATCACGTTTTTTTATTCTGAAAATTTAAAAAAATAAAATTGGAAACACAATTCAAACATGCCCTGTGATCTCTAGAAATCTGAAACCCAAACCTGGTCTCCAATAATTTTGGCCAATCATCATATAAAATGAATAATTAAATTATGGTTTCAAAAATACTTACACCTTCAAAAAGGATGGTCACCTTATTACACTAGCACCTTCAGATTGGAGAAAGGAAGGGAAGAATTTTATGTTGTCCAAGGCAAAAAATTTAGAACTCACAGAATTTGGTGATGGTGTACCAGAAGAGTTTTCGCCTGGATTACCACCTGAAGACGTTGTAGATTTGAGGGCGAATCTTTTTCCCAGAGGGAGAGAATGATGCAATTAAGTCGCCATAAGTTATTATCGTTAAAGACATTTTATTTTTAAGACTATTTATGAATTTTAAATTGCAGACGTTTTAGTTTTAAGACCATTTATGAATTTTTAGTTGCAGACGTTTTAATTTTAAGACCATTAATGTTTCTTTATGGTACGTTACTTTTTGTATTGCCTATTAAAGGCTGGGTGTAAAGATGTGAGGAAGACTTTTGATTTTGCATCAATCTTCTTCTTTTTTCTCTCTGAATTTCTTTGAGTTCTCGGCAAACTAGAATTGTCGTTGAATCTTTTAATACACCGCATTTCTCTTTCAATTGTGCGTTGAGGTCTATCATTTGTTCTTTTCAACAAACTGAAAACATGTCTCACCAAAGTTTAGTTCTTCCATTTCTCATATTTTTTGTCTCATTTGGCTTGTCTTCTGGCTCTTTCATGGAGAAGACACGTTATCAATTTGGCTCTTTCATGGATAACACACGCTTTCAGACAGGTTATCCACGTTACTCGTGGCCTGGGAGGGTGGAGAAGCCCAAATATGAAAGTTTTGGCTTCACCACTTGGGCTGATCGATTCACCCCATCTGATTTGTCTCAAAGAATGGTTAATGTGAATGACTTTGGAGCCAAACCTAATGATGATGGAGATGATACCCAGGTAACGTAACAACAACACGATAAACATGACATATATATTTTCGATAGTTCATTTCTCAATGTCTTAACCCTTTTTTTTTTCCTAATCGTGCTTTAGGCATTTGAGAATGCATGGAATGCGGCATGTTCTACAGGGAGTGCTCTTTTGGTCCCTGAGAAGAATGTCTATTATCTAAAGCCAATAACATTTTCAGGCCCATGTAAACCAAATACTGCCTTTATGGTGAGATATATGTTCAAAAGCAATGTTTATTGATAAATCATTTGTTTATCACTGGTAGTTCATTCTAATTCTTTTGTGTTTCATGCTTCTTCATGTTAGATCCGTGGAACACTCATTGCATGGCCTGATATGTCAGCATATGAAAATATTGGAAAAAGTGGCCTCCAATTTTGGATTATGTTTAATGGCATCACGAATCTCAGAGTTGATGGAGGCGGCATCATCGATGGGAATGGCAGGAGATGGTGGATGAACTCTTGTAAAATCAACAAAAACCTTGTAAGTTATTGAAGTTTGACTCTATTGATTAAAACTCCTATTCCATTTTTAAATTGTTCTGTTGGATTTATCTCCGCTAAATCAGAGAATAATTAAAATTTGAATAACCATGGATAATAATTATTATTATTTTTGCTATAAATATATAATTTTAAAGAACATATATAATATATGAGTATCCCATATTTAAATCTTTCTTGATTTTTAATTTATTGATTTTCAATACTGACGGTTATTTCTTTACTCTCCTCCTTTTGTTTCACAGCCATGCAAAGATGCGCCAACTGTAAGTACTTAACGTTCTTCGTAACAAAAACCTCTAACTATTATAATTTAAGAAGTGGATGCATAGTGCTCTATTTTCATTCTAACTTTTTTTCTCCTGGAAAATTTGTTGCATAGGCTGTGACTTTCGTTGAATGCAACTCCTTGAGAGTGGCAGACTTGAAGTTAAAAAATGCACAGCAAATGCATGTTCGGAGAGATGCAAGAATGTTAGGGTTTGGGATATGGTGATTAAAGCGCCAGAGAACAGCCCTAACACTGATGGTATTCATGTCACGAAGACCCAAGATATTATCATAAGCCACAGTCACATTATGACAGGTAAAAATGAAGATCAACACAAAAAATATAATACATAAAGAAATTCACTTGAATTTTAAAATTTCTAATTTTTTCCCCCACTACTTTATTGAAGGTGATGACTGTATTTCCATAGTAAATGGGTCCCAACAAGTTCGAGCTATAAATATTACTTGCGGTCCAGGACATGGAATCAGGTTTGTGATTTATCACAAACATCTCTAAGTTGCAGTTTTGTTTAGGTCAATTTTTAATTGATTAGTTAAATTAAAATGTTGATGTTGTTATTATTGTGCAGCATTGGAAGCTTAGGGGCTGATAATTCAGAAGCTGAGGTCTTTGATGTGCTAGTGAACAGCTCCACCTTAATAGGAACTGACAATGGAGTGAGTAAAGACTTGGCAGGTAAGTGCTTGACTTTGCTATTTGGCACTCTATATCATCCCAAACGGTTGAAAATAGAGGCTTAATTATTAATATAAACTGCAAAAATCGAAGTTGCCAACTTAATTTTTGGCTTTACCAAAGTATAATGACATGACAATCAAAATGGGAAAACTCATTATGCATGCACAATGCCATATAAGTCATTACATTTTCTATAATGTAATGCCTAAAGCATTTAATACTAAACATGTTTCCTGTAAGAGATTTTTTCCATGCATAGGTGCATAAATGTAATCTGCACTAAACAAATAAAATCAAAAAAGATTGTTCCTAATACACTTGTATGTGAAGGGTATTTATTTTGAAAGATGAGAGGTGTTTTATTCATGTTATATATCTAATTTTTTTTTATCTATCTCAACACAGGGAGGTTCTGGTTATGCTAGAAACATAAGATTTATGAACATAGAGATGCGAAATGTGACTAATCCCATATACATATAATCAAAACTACTGTGACCAGACAACTCCATGCCCAGAGCAGGTGATTACTAAATTAATGTTCTCGAACTGCATGTCCTTTATATAGAGAAATTGTTCATATGATATGATATAGCATTTCATAAAAATTATCGTCATAATAATGAGGACCATCTTGGTGGAATGACAGGGCTCTGCAGTGGAATTGAGCGACGTGCGATATCAAAACATTAAAGGAACAAGTGCCTCAAAAGTAGCAATAAAACTTCATTGCAGCAAAAGCGTCCCTTGCAAAGGACTCTACTTGCAAGATGTTGTTTTAACACCAGTAGACGGTGGCGACATCGAGGCTTCTTGTGCGAATGTTGAATATGTCAATAGAGGAAAGCTTTACCCTCAATGTTTTCCATCTTGAAGAAAGAGGAAATAATGTGTTTGTTTGCATTTGCAAGTTTAAATTCCTATTATGTTATTTATTATTAATTAGTAAGTTCCAATTAAGTTATTTAGAATTAGGGGCACCAATGCATATTCGTGTTGGTAGTCTAATCTTTTTTTGAATAAACTATGGTCTTTTTGTTTTGTTTTATTTCAAATGTTAGTTTTGCAATGAATGGATCGAGATGTGAAGAAGCAAAATAGGTATATAACAAAGATAAAATGAATGCTCAAAGCATATATAACATATTGTTGGGTAAATGATGAAATATAACGAAATCTAAATCATTAAAATTAAGGAATTTGTGATAAACTTTCTTAATTAAATCAAGAGATTTTATATAATTTTAAAATTTAGCTGCCTATTATAATGGAGATTTTTTTTGGCTTTGATAGGATTCTGTCTTGAATTAAGAAATTTAATCATTTGTTATGTTTACCATAAAAGTAACTTGTATTCTTTTAATTTTTAAGTTTTTTAATTAAATATATGTCTTATTTTTAAATTTGACATAAATTTAAATAAAATAATTATAGTTTAATATATTAAAGTGATTTTTTAAATATAAAAAATATTTATTTCAATAACCAACCTAAAGATCTCTCGGTACAAGAGCAAATATTATCTACAATAAGGTATTTAAACTTTTAATATAAAAATTAATTTGTCCTAATATGTCTTTGCACGGACAAAGAATAACGACAAATTTTATCAATAATTTTAATTTCATTTTTATTTTGTTTAAACACAAGTGAAATTATTAAAACAATGTTACGCATTTCCTATAAATTATGAATTTTTTCCACTAGATGGGAATCCAAAAATACCCCCCGTGATGGTATTATTTCATGGGATTCTTATTCACAATTTTAATTACAAGAAATCTCATTTTCTCTTAAAAATGCTAAGAATCCTTGTATTAAACGTGAGTAACTAGGATTTTCGATATGAGTTTCACATGAATCTAAAATTTAATCCTCTACCAAATGACCCCTAAAAGTTACTTTTAAGTTAGAGTTAAAAAGAATGTTCAATTTTTCTTTGAAGCTATTTGGTAATTATATAAAGTTCTTTTTACAATTTTGAAGGAAAGGAGATGAAATAATTTGTTATTAGGCTAAATAATAAAATTTGTAAATAAAAGTTTAAAATAATGGTAAAATTCAAAAATAAATATGAGAATTTAAAAATATATTAAATATGTCTTAAAGAAAGCTATTTCTGAAAGCTTTTAACTTTTTTTTTTTCAAAACTCTTTTTATTATAAGAGTTTTTTAAAATTGTGTTTGACTAAGCTTTTGTTTATAAGGAGAGAAGAGAAACAAAAAATAAGCTCCTAAATATGCACTAAATAGAATTGTACATGTAGAATACGTTCTGAGCAATTATTAAACCCAACCCGATTAATGACTCAGTCAAGGTACTGGGTCACTAGTTCAATCAGTAGGTCACTGATTTAACCGCATGACCCAATAAGTATATGTAAATGTATATATTTATATTAAAAAATTATAAATATACTTAAATACCTGCAAAAAAAATAAGGCAAAAAAATTAATATTTTATTATTTAAATAAAGAATTACGAAAATATAGTCTTTTTAAACCAATTTACGAATCTAATGCACCGAGACGCCCTCGGTGGACGCAACAAATCGCGCCCCACATAGGCGGGATCGGTCGCACCCCATCCATACGCTACTTTGCACCATTCACATGTTGACACGTGGCATAAAAGTCAATATTTTGACCGTAAAACTTCGGAATGCCGTAGCTTTTGACTCGGTGTCCGAATCAGATGATTTTTTTATTCTATATAATTTTTTGAGATCTATGCAAAGACATCTAATTGAAGGGGATTCAGACAAGAAAAAATTCTAATTTTTTCTTTCGAATTTAAAATGACAAACACTTTTTCCCTTTTGAAATTTGTATATTTTTGCACAGCTCGGACGATAATATATTTTTTCTTTCTTAGATTTTTTTCTAAAATAGTTAATGAAATATATGTTTTATGTATTTTTTAATTTTAAAAGTTAAAAGTTAATAGAATTAAATAAACTCTCTAAATATTATTCTAAACACTTAAAAAATTATAATTTTTAGAAGTAGTTTTACAACACAACATTATCAAACAAGTTTTTTTATTCTGAAAATTTAAAAAATTGTTTTTAAAAACACAATTCAAACATGGCCGATATCATTTGGAATTTGAAAACCAAACCGGGTCTCCAATAATTTTGGCCAATCATCAATATATATATATATATATATATATATATATATATATATATTATATAACATTGCATACCACGTTCTGGTACAAAATATGCAAAATCAATGTTCAATAAAAAATTATGGATTGTTGGTACTATAAATAGATAACCTTAATTTGAATTATTATTTTCCTCATTTGGATTAAGAAAAAAGAAGAAGAAAAAAATCATTGACTCCAAATTGTGGTACATTCCGTATTAGTTTCTCATATGAATTCATATGATTTATTATGTTTCCATATTGGCAATGCTCATTTTTTACATATTCTTTTATGACTTTTATGTGCGATTAGTGCAGAATTGTTATATAATTTATGATATATTTTTTTGCCTTTATTGTATTTTAAAATCTATCAAATTTATGATTATTTATACATGAAGCAAATCAAATAGTTGCTGATTATTTTGCTTCTATATTGAATTCCATTTTCTCTGTCCAATCCCTACGTACGTTAGCCCTAGAAAACCACTCTTTAACTTTTCCATAAGTATTATAGAATGGGTCGTGGGCTCCCGTTAGGCGGCTTGACCCATTTACATCCCCACTATTTACTAGTTAGCTCTTAAAGAATTTAAGTGATAAATTGGCATGTTAATCTGTGCATTGTCAATCCCAATTTAACTATTTCAGTGATGTTTGGTTTTAATTTTGGATATTTTTTAAATTCTTTTAATAATATTTCTATTATAAACTATTTAAAATATAAAATTATCCAATAATAAGTGTAATCACAAAGCATTCATATTTTACAAACTAG
This sequence comes from Gastrolobium villosum, assembly GCA_032173675.1. Taxonomy (NCBI): domain Eukaryota; kingdom Viridiplantae; phylum Streptophyta; class Magnoliopsida; order Fabales; family Fabaceae; genus Gastrolobium; species Gastrolobium villosum. Next base: position 19,443 of record JAVKPL010007416.1, read on the forward strand.
ATTGGAAGAAGTTCTTATATTACAACTTTCTGTAACCAATCAAGTTAATATTTAACATAATTGAAGGCATTCTTTTGAAATTTGTATATTTTTGTACAGCCCGCATGATAATATTGTTTTTTATTCTTAAAATTCTTTTGTAGAATAGTTAATGAAATATATGTTTTTTGTAGTTGGAGAGTTAAAGTAAACAAAGAAAAAATAACTTAGACACGTTCTCTAAATATTATTCTAAAAATTAAAAACACTTATACTTTTGAGAACTAATTTTATAAAATAGGTTTTATTAATCACGTTTTTTTATTCTGAAAATTTAAAAAAATAAAATTGGAAACACAATTCAAACATGCCCTGTGATCTCTAGAAATCTGAAACCCAAACCTGGTCTCCAATAATTTTGGCCAATCATCATATAAAATGAATAATTAAATTATGGTTTCAAAAATACTTACACCTTCAAAAAGGATGGTCACCTTATTACACTAGCACCTTCAGATTGGAGAAAGGAAGGGAAGAATTTTATGTTGTCCAAGGCAAAAAATTTAGAACACAGAATTTGGTGATGGTGTACCAGAAGAGTTTTCGCCTGGATTACCACCTGAAGACGTTGTAGATTTGAGGGCGAATCTTTTTCCCAGAGGGAGAGAATGATGCAATTAAGTCGCCATAAGTTATTATCGTTAAAGACATTTTATTTTTAAGACTATTTATGAATTTTAAATTGCAGACGTTTTAGTTTTAAGACCATTTATGAATTTTTAGTTGCAGACGTTTTAATTTTAAGACCATTAATGTTTCTTTATGGTACGTTACTTTTTGTATTGCCTATTAAAGGCTGGGTGTAAAGATGTGAGGAAGACTTTTGATTTTGCATCAATCTTCTTCTTTTTTCTCTCTGAATTTCTTTGAGTTCTCGGCAAACTAGAATTGTCGTTGAATCTTTTAATACACCGCATTTCTCTTTCAATTGTGCGTTGAGGTCTATCATTTGTTCTTTTCAACAAACTGAAAACATGTCTCACCAAAGTTTAGTTCTTCCATTTCTCATATTTTTTTGTCTCATTTGGCTTGTCTTCTGGCTCTTTCATGGAGAAGACACGTTATCAATTTGGCTCTTTCATGGATAACACACGCTTTCAAACAGGTTATCCACGTTACTCGTGGCCTGGGAGGGTGGAGAAGCCCAAATATGAAAGTTTTGGCTTCACCACTTGGGCTGATCGATTCACCCCATCTGATTTGTCTCAAAGAATGGTTAATGTGAATGACTTTGGAGCCAAACCTAATGATGATGGAGATGATACCCAGGTAACGTAACAACAACACGATAAACATGACATATATATTTTCGATAGTTCATTTCTCAATGTCTTAACCCTTTTTTTTTTCCTAATCGTGCTTTAGGCATTTGAGAATGCATGGAATGCGGCATGTTCTACAGGGAGTGCTCTTTTGGTCCCTGAGAAGAATGTCTATTATCTAAAGCCAATAACATTTTCAGGCCCATGTAAACCAAATACTGCCTTTATGGTGAGATATATGTTCAAAAGCAATGTTTATTGATAAATCATTTGTTTATCACTGGTAGTTCATTCTAATTCTTTTGTGTTTCATGCTTCTTCATGTTAGATCCGTGGAACACTCATTGCATGGCCTGATATGTCAGCATATGAAAATATTGGAAAAAGTGGCCTCCAATTTTGGATTATGTTTAATGGCATCACGAATCTCAGAGTTGATGGAGGCGGCATCATCGATGGGAATGGCAGGAGATGGTGGATGAACTCTTGTAAAATCAACAAAAACCTTGTAAGTTATTGAAGTTTGACTCTATTGATTAAAACTCCTATTCCATTTTTAAATTGTTCTGTTGGATTTATCTCCGCTAAATCAGAGAATAATTAAAATTTGAATAACCATGGATAATAATTATTATTATTTTTGCTATAAATATATAATTTTAAAGAACATATATAATATATGAGTATCCCATATTTAAATCTTTCTTGATTTTTAATTTATTGATTTTCAATACTGACGGTTATTTCTTTACTCTCCTCCTTTTGTTTCACAGCCATGCAAAGATGCGCCAACTGTAAGTACTTAACGTTCTTCGTAACAAAAACCTCTAACTATTATAATTTAAGAAGTGGATGCATAGTGCTCTATTTTCATTCTAACTTTTTTTCTCCTGGAAAATTTGTTGCATAGGCTGTGACTTTCGTTGAATGCAACTCCTTGAGAGTGGCAGACTTGAAGTTAAAAAATGCACAGCAAATGCATGTTCGGATCCAGAGATGCAAGAATGTTAGGGTTTGGGATATGGTGATTAAAGCGCCAGAGAACAGCCCTAACACTGATGGTATTCATGTCACGAAGACCCAAGATATTATCATAAGCCACAGTCACATTATGACAGGTAAAAATGAAGATCAACACAAAAAATATAATACATAAAGAAATTCACTTGAATTTTAAAATTTCTAATTTTTTCCCCCACTACTTTATTGAAGGTGATGACTGTATTTCCATAGTAAATGGGTCCCAACAAGTTCGAGCTATAAATATTACTTGCGGTCCAGGACATGGAATCAGGTTTGTGATTTATCACAAACATCTCTAAGTTGCAGTTTTGTTTAGGTCAATTTTTAATTGATTAGTTAAATTAAAATGTTGATGTTGTTATTATTGTGCAGCATTGGAAGCTTAGGGGCTGATAATTCAGAAGCTGAGGTCTTTGATGTGCTAGTGAACAGCTCCACCTTAATAGGAACTGACAATGGAGTGAGGATAAAGACTTGGCAGGTAAGTGCTTGACTTTGCTATTTGGCACTCTATATCATCCCAAACGGTTGAAAATAGAGGCTTAATTATTAATATAAACTGCAAAAATCGAAGTTGCCAACTTAATTTTTGGCTTTACCAAAGTATAATGACATGACAATCAAAATGGGAAAACTCATTATGCATGCACAATGCCATATAAGTCATTACATTTTCTATAATGTAATGCCTAAAGCATTTAATACTAAACATGTTTCCTGTAAGAGATTTTTTCCATGCATAGGTGCATAAATGTAATCTGCACTAAACAAATAAAATCAAAAAAGATTGTTCCTAATACACTTGTATGTGAAGGGTATTTATTTTGAAAGATGAGAGGTGTTTTATTCATGTTATATATCTAATTTTTTTTTATCTATCTCAACACAGGGAGGTTCTGGTTATGCTAGAAACATAAGATTTATGAACATAGAGATGCGAAATGTGACTAATCCCATATACATAGATCAAAACTACTGTGACCAGACAACTCCATGCCCAGAGCAGGTGATTACTAAATTAATGTTCTCGAACTGCATGTCCTTTATATAGAGAAATTGTTCATATGATATGATATAGCATTTCATAAAAATTATCGTCATAATAATGAGGACCATCTTGGTGGAATGACAGGGCTCTGCAGTGGAATTGAGCGACGTGCGATATCAAAACATTAAAGGAACAAGTGCCTCAAAAGTAGCAATAAAATCATTGCAGCAAAAGCGTCCCTTGCAAAGGACTCTACTTGCAAGATGTTGTTTTAACACCAGTAGACGGTGGCGACATCGAGGCTTCTTGTGCGAATGTTGAATATGTCAATAGAGGAAAGCTTTACCCTCAATGTTTTCCATCTTGAAGAAAGAGGAAATAATGTGTTTGTTTGCATTTGCAAGTTTAAATTCCTATTATGTTATTTATTATTAATTAGTAAGTTCCAATTAAGTTATTTAGAATTAGGGGCACCAATGCATATTCGTGTTGGTAGTCTAATCTTTTTTTGAATAAACTATGGTCTTTTTGTTTTGTTTTATTTCAAATGTTAGTTTTGCAATGAATGGATCGAGATGTGAAGAAGCAAAATAGGTATATAACAAAGATAAAATGAATGCTCAAAGCATATATAACATATTGTTGGGTAAATGATGAAATATAACGAAATCTAAATCATTAAAATTAAGGAATTTGTGATAAACTTTCTTAATTAAATCAAGAGATTTTATATAATTTTAAAATTTAGCTGCCTATTATAATGGAGATTTTTTTTGGCTTTGATAGGATTCTGTCTTGAATTAAGAAATTTAATCATTTGTTATGTTTACCATAAAAGTAACTTGTATTCTTTTAATTTTTAAGTTTTTTAATTAAATATATGTCTTATTTTTAAATTTGACATAAATTTAAATAAAATAATTATAGTTTAATATATTAAAGTGATTTTTTAAATATAAAAAATATTTATTTCAATAACCAACCTAAAGATCTCTCGGTACAAGAGCAAATATTATCTACAATAAGGTATTTAAACTTTTAATATAAAAATTAATTTGTCCTAATATGTCTTTGCACGGACAAAGAATAACGACAAATTTTATCAATAATTTTAATTTCATTTTTATTTTGTTTAAACACAAGTGAAATTATTAAAACAATGTTACGCATTTCCTATAAATTATGAATTTTTTCCACTAGATGGGAATCCAAAAATACCCCCCGTGATGGTATTATTTCATGGGATTCTTATTCACAATTTTAATTACAAGAAATCTCATTTTCTCTTAAAAATGTTAAGAATCCTTGTATTAAACGTGAGTAACTAGGATTTTCGATATGAGCTTCATAGGAATCTAAAATTTAATCCTCTACCAAATGACCCCTAAAAGTTACTTTTAAGTTAGAGTTAAAAAGAATGTTCAATTTTTCTTTGAAGCTATTTGGTAATTATATAAAGTTCTTTTTACAGATTTGAAGGAAATGAGATGAAATAATTTGTTATTAGGGTAAATAATAAAATTTGTAAATAAAAGTTTAAAATAAGGGTAAAATTCAAAAATAAATATGAGAATTTAAAAAAGTTAAATATATCTTAAAAAAAGCTATTTCGGGAAGCTTTTAACTTTTTTATTTTTTTTTCAAAACTCTTTTTATTATAAGAGTTTTTTAAAATTGTGTTTGACTAAGCTTTTGTTTACAAGGAGAGAAGAGAAACAAAAAATAAGCTCCTAAATATGCACTAAATAGAATTGTATATGTAGAATACGTTCTGAGCAGTTATTAAACCCGACCCGATTAATGACTCAGTCGAGGTACTGGGTCACTGGTTTAACCGCATGACCCAATGAGTATATGTATATGTATATATTTATATTAAAAAATTATAAATATACTTAAATACCTGCAAAAAAATAAGGCAAAAAAATTACTATCTTATTATTTAAATAAAGAATTACGAAAATATAGTTGTTTTAAACCAATTTACGAATCTACTGCACTGAGACGCCCTCGGTGGACGCCACAAGTCGCGCCCCACATAGGCGGGATCGGTCGCACCCCATCCATACGCTACTTTGCACCATTCACATGCTGACACGTGGCATAAAAGTCAATATTTTGACCGTAAAACTTCAGAAGGCCGTAGCTTTTGACTCGGGTGTCCGAATCAGATGATTTTTTTTATTCTACATAATTTCTTGAGATCTATGCAAAGACATCTAATTGATGGGGATTCAGACAAGAAAAAATTCTAATTTTTTCTTTCGAATTTAAAATGACAAACACTTTTTCCCTTTTGAAATTTGTATATTTTTGCACAGCCCGGACGATAATATATTTTTTCTTTCTTAGATTTTTTTTCTAAAATAGTTAATGAAATATATGTTTTATGTATTTTTTTAATTTTAAAAGTTAAAAGTAAAAAAAAATAAATAAACTCTCTAAATATTATTCTAAACACTTAAAAAATTATAATTTTTAGAAGTAGTTTTACAACACAACATTATCAAACAAGTTTTTTTGTTCTGAAAAGTTTAAAAAATTGTTTTTGAAAACACAATTCAAACATGGCCGATATCTTTTGGAATTTGAAAACCAAACCTGGTCTCCAATAATTTTGGCGAATCATCAATATATATATATATATATATATATATATATAACATTGCATACCACGTTGTGGTACAAAATATGCAAAATCAATGTTCAATAAAAAATTATTGATTGTTCGTACTATAAATAGATAACCTTAATTTGAATTATTATTTTCCTCATTTGGATTAAAAAAAAAAAAGAAGAAGAAAAAAATCATTGACTCCAAATTGTGGTACATTTCGTATTAGTTTCTCATATGAATTCATATGATTTATTATGTTTCCATATTGGCAATGTTCATTTTTTACATATTCTTTAATGACTTTTATGTGTGATTAGTGCAGAATAGTTATGTAATTTATGATATTTTTTTTGTCTTTATTGTATTTTACAATCTATCAAAATTATGATTATTTATACATGATGCAAATCAAATAGTTACTGATTATTTTGCTTATATATTGAATTCCATTTTCTCTGTCCAATCCCTACGTACGTTAGCCCTAGAAAATCACTCTTTAATTTTTCCATAAGTATTATAGAATGGGCCGTGGGCTCCCGTTAGGCGGCTTGACCCATTTACATCCCTACTATTTACTAGTTAGCTCTTAAAGAATTTAAGTGAGAAATTGGCATGTTAATCTGTGCATTGTCAATCCCAATTTAACTATTTCAGTGATGTTTGGTTTTAATTTTGGATCTTTTTTGAATTCTTTTAATAATATTTCTATTATAAACTATTTAAAATATAAAATTATCCAATAATAAGTGTAATCACACAGCATTCATATTTTACAAACTAGATTGGAAGAAATTCTTATATTACAACTTCATGTAACCCATCAAGTTAATATTTAACATAAATGAAGGCATTCTTTTGAAATTTGAATATTTTTGTACAGCCCGCGTGATAATATTGTTTTTTATTCTTAAAATTCTTTTGTAGAATAGTTAATGAAATTTATGTTTTTTTATATTTGGAGAGTTAAAGTAAACAAAGGAAAAACAACTTAGACACGTTCTCTAAATATTATTCTAAAAATTAAAAACACTTATAATTCTGAGAACTAATTTTATAAAATAGGTTTTATTAAACAAGTTTTTTTTTTATTCTGAAAATTTAAAAAATTGTTTTTGGAAACACAATTCAAACATGCCCTATGTCTCTAGAAATCTGAAACCCAAACCTGGTCTCCAATAATTTTGGCCAATCATCATATAAAATGAATAATTGAATTATGTTACCTGATTAGACAATCTTTTTTTTGGTGGAAAAAGGAAATCAATCCTCATTTCCCCGCGAGCAAGAAGGGAGACTTTGTACTGAATTTCTTTTTTTTGGAAACATTTTGTACTGAATTTCTATTATTGAATATATATAACATTGCATGCGCACGTTAAGCAATGTTCAATAAAAATTCTTGATTGTTGTTACTTAAATAGATAACCTTAATTTGAATTTTTTCCCCTCATTTGGATTAAGAAAAAAAGAAGAAGAAGAAATCATTGATTCCAAATTATTGTACATTCAGTGTTAGTTTCTCATATGAATTCATATGCTTTATTAGGATTTATTACGTTTTCATATTCGCAATGATCATTAATTTATTACATATTCTTTTATGACTTTTATGTGGGATTAATGCAGAATTATTATAGAATTTGTCAAAAAGTAGATACACATAAACCGGGATAGTAGTTTCTTGCATTATATGTTTTCTCTTCAATTCAGATCATTATATACATATATGCCTAGCACTTAAATTGCTGTAAACATTTTGAATTGACAAATGCCCTAGTAACGTCTATTCTAACTTTGAATTTACAACATATAACAGAAATATTAAATTACAATTTTATTACATAAACGTATAACGGAAAGATTAATTGAGAACATATTTGAATTCAAACTTTGAATTAGATAGAATTTATGAATTTTTTTAATCTTTATTGTATATTAAAATCAATCAAATTTATAATTGTTTATACATGATGCAAATCAATTAATTACTGATTATGTTGCTTCTTCTTCCATACTGAATTACATTCTCTCTGTCCAATCCCACGTACTTTAGCCTTAGAAAATGAGCTCTCTAGCTTTCCCATCAGTATTATATATAGGTAGCTCTTTCTTTTGATTTTGCATCAATCTTCTTCTTCTTTTTTCTCTCTGAATTTCTTTGAGTTCTCGGCAAACTAGAATTGTCGTTGAATCTTTTAACACATCGTATTTCCGTTTCAATTGTGCGTTGAGGTCTATCATTTGTTCTTTTCAACAAACTGAAAACATGTCTCAACAAAGTTTAGTTCTTCCATTTCTCATATTTTTTGTCTCATTTGGCTTGTCTTCTGGCTCTTTCATGGAGAAGACACGTTATCAATTTGGCTCTTTCATGGATAACACACGCTTTCAAACAGGTTATCCACGTTACTCGTGGCCTGGGAGGGTGGAGAATCCCAAATATGAAAGTTTTGGCTTCACCACTTGGGCCGATCGATTCACCCCATCTGATTTGTCTCAAAGAATGGTTAATGTGAATGACTTTGGAGCCAAACTTAATGATGATGGAGATGATACCCAGGTAACGTAACAACAACATGATAAACATGACATATATATTTTTGATAGTCCATTTCTCAATTTCTTAACATTTTGACAGTAAAACTTTCAGTAACTTTTGACTCGGGTGTCTGAATCAAATGATTTTTTTTAATCTACATAATTTTTCGAGATCTATGCAATGACATCTCATGAAGGGGATTCAGACAAAAAAAAATTCTAATTTTTATTTGAAATTAAAAATACAAAGACTTTTCCCTTTTGAAATTTGTATATTTTTGCACAGCCTTTTTTCTTGAAATTGTTTTGTAAAATAGTTAATGAAATATATGTTTTATGTATTTTTTTCATTTTAAAAGTTAAAATAAAAAAAAACTTAAATAAACTCTCTAAATATTATTCTAAACACTAAAAAATAGTTATAATTTTTAGAAGTAGTTTTACAAAACAACATCATCAAACAAGTTTTTTTTGTTATGAAAATTTAAAAAATTGTTTTTAAAAAACACAATTCAAACATGGCCAATATCTTTTAGAATTTGAAAGCCAAACCTGGTCTCCAATAATTTTAGCCAATCATCAATATATATATATATATTATATAACATTGCATACCACCTTTTGGTACAAAATATGCAAAAGCATTGTTCAATAAAAATTATTGATTGTTGGTACTATAAATAGATAACCTTAATTTGAATTATTATTTTCCTCTTTTGGATTCAGAAAAAAGAAGAAAAAAATCATTGACTCCAAATTGTGGTACATTCCTTATTAGTTTCTCATATGAATTATTATGTTTTCATATTGGCAATGCTCGTTCATTACATATTCTTTTATGACTTTTATGTGGTATTAGTGCAGAATTGTTATATAATTTATGATATTTTTTTGCTTTTATTGTATTTTAAAATCTATCAAATTTATGATTATTTATACATGATGCAAATCAAATAATTACCGGTTATTTTGCTTCTTATATTAAATTCCATTTTCTCTATCCAATCCCTACGTACGTTAGCCCTAGAAAATCGGCTCTCAACTTTCCCTTGAATATTATAGAATGGGTCGAGGGCACTCATCGGGCGGTCTGACCCATTTAAGTCCCTACTAATTACTACTTAGCTCTTAAAGAATTTATACGAGAAATTGGCATGTTAATCTGTCTATCGTCAATCCCAATTTAACTATTTAACTGATGTTTAGTTTTAATTTTGGATCCTTTTTAAATTCTTTTAATACTATTTCTATTATAAACTATTTTAAATATAAAATTAACCAATAATAAGTATAATCACAAAGCATTCATATTTTAAGAACTAGATTGGAAGAACTTCTTATATTACAACTTCCCGTAACCCATCAAGTTAATATTTAACATAAATGAGGCCATTCCTTTGAAATTTGTATATTTTTCCTCCACAGCCCGCAAGATAATATTTTTTTTGCTCTTAACATTATTTTGTAGAATAGTTAATGAAATATATATTTTTTTGTATTTTGAGAGTTAAAGTAAATATAAAAAAAAATTAACTTAGACACGTTCTCTAAATATTATTCTAAAAATTGAAAAATAATGATAATTTTTAGGACTAGTTTTATATATATTAATTCCTATAACAAATTTCTTAAAAATATTTCTAATTTATTTATTTTCCTAAAAAAAAGCCT
>JAVKPL010007417.1:0-29102 GCA_032173675.1 Gastrolobium villosum
GATTCTTTTAATCTTTTAACTCAGAGATTCATTGGAATGAACCTTGAGTCAAGATAAGCAATTGGAAATGCGTTTCTGTTAAGGATCGATTGAACCCCTTCGGATTAGGGATAATCAAGGGTGTTTTCTGATAATTTCTGTCAAAGATTCAAGATCCTTTGGAAAAAGATAGTCTTGAATGTTAGGGTTGATTCTGGGAAGTTTCGACCTATTAGTTGTAGTGTTTCGGAATTTGGGATAAACTTGCTGTGGCTTTGAACGAAATTGCAGGAATGCAATATTTTTTGTGTAATCCATGATTTTAACATACTCAGAAGCCTTTTTCATTGTTAAAAATTTCTCACTGTTAGAGTATATTTTGATGTTTAATTAGAATATAATAAAGATCTCTTTTTACCATAAACAAATAAAACCAATTAAAGGACAATTAATTCAGATTAATAGAAGGAAAAATAATTCAACCTGTTCCCTGAGAACGATAACTCTTTTCTTTTTGAAAATATACATCTCAACAAATGGCGCCGTTGCCGGGGAACGGTGTTTGATTTTATTTTCTTTTTATAATTCTGTTTTAACCATTCTTGATAAGTATTTTCTTTAATCTTTATTCTTTCTTGCATATTTTTTTTCCTTGATTACCTACTGACTCCAATTTCGAGTGTTCTTGATAGATTCTTGCAGATTCAACTGTGATTTCAGAACCAGCACTGTCACCAGTTTGCTGCTGACTTCTTGAAGATGGAAGAGTCAAATAAAGGATCATCTGTAAATGGAGAAAATAATAATGGGGAAGCCAACCATGCTATAGTTATGGTGGATGAGGAGCTTCCCATAGTCGAATATGCTATTCCCACACTCGATGCAGTGATTCCTGGTATAGTCCAACCAGGAGTGGAGGGAAACTTTGATCTCAAGCCTGGGATGATACAATTGCTGCAATCTATGAGTCAATACCATGGATTACCCAAGGAGGACCTCACAAGCATATTACTAAATTCATGAAGTTTCTGATACCTTCTCTGTTCGTGGAGTATCAACAGATGCCATCAGCACGAGGCTGTGTTTCCTTCTCTCTAGCTGGAGCAGCGAACAGTGTGTGGAAGATCTGCCTGCACAATCCATTACTACATGGAAGGAGCTTGGAGAAGCCTTCCTCATGAGGTTCTTCCCACCCACTAAGGTTTGTGATCTGAGGGATGACATCACTGGATTCAGACAGTATGTGGATGAGTCGAGCTATGCAAGGCAAAACTCATCTGGATGCTACCAGATTCAAAGGGCTGATCCAAAATGCCACCCATGGTCTTCCTAAGTGGCCAGAACCACTATTCAGATCTTCCTATAGAGGGTTGAGTCATCAAGGCTTAAGCTCAAGCAAATGGCTGAAACCAAACAACAACCACCTGCTCAAGTGGCTGCCACAAACACACCACACTTACTGCTACTGCCAATGGAATGTTTCTATGTTGGAGACTACAAACAGAAACTACAACAATAGGTGTAATTTTAAAACACTTGTAAATTTGGAGGATAAGGCCAGAACAGCTGCCAATGGCCAGAACAAAGAGATGAATCTATCAACAGAAGGCATTTGGGCTTTTGAAGTAAGTGAAATTACTTCAATGGCAGCTGAGATGGCAGCTCTGCATAATACTGTCAAGGTCTGAAATATAAGACCATGGCCAGAACAACAAAAAGCAAAGTAATTTTGTCAAGCTCTCCAACAGTAACCTAGCAACCAGAACCTTCTTCACTTGAGGGAAAATGGCAACAAAGTAAGTGACATTTCCTTGAAGAATGGCAGGAAAGGCAGTAACCCATCTTCAGCCTTCTATGTTGGAGATTACAACAGCAAATAGAGGAGATTTTAATCCCAGTACTAGGTATAATAAAACAACAACAAGGGGAAGTGCATTTTAGGGCTCTAAAGGCCAAAATTTTGCCACACACAGCTACAAGGGAATAGAAATCAGAACCAACCTTTCCAAGAGGAGGGCAACAATTTCTTATAACCCATTTTTCCATTTCCACCCTTCCTATGATCTTTTGCCCATGATCAGCAAGGGCAAGTCTAGTGCACAAACTTCAACCTCCTCCAAATGACCAATGGTCAGGGGGGTGCAATGATTTGAAAAATCATGAGGCTATGCTCTACGACCCTTCTAGTGTCTTCAAAGTCATGGAGCAATGTCGAAGGTGGATTTCTGTCATTGATTTCGGCTCATTTTCAAGATAATTGCTGATCAAGGCCAAAATTTTGGGAAAGAACTAAGTTTGGTGATAAACACTTGAGTCTCAACTTCATCAGAGAATCACCAAACCCCTTAAACCTTCCATAAACTTTTCAAGGAAAGGACTCCCAACTCACCTATGCGTTCCATTGAGTAGCTGCCCTTAAAAATAATAAAGAGAGCTCCTAAATGTACTAAAAAATCACAAAAGAGCCCATAGGTTACCATCATGGCTGATATAGCAGGAATTAGTCCTACTTTCCTGTATGCCAGAATAAGGCATGAGAATGCCAGTTCCATGCAGCCTCAAAGTGCTCAATCCAACTGAGCGGTTAAAAATGGTCAAATTGTTCAGTGTGATTTATCCTATTTGTGATAAGTTGAGAATGACATGTGTCCCTAAAAAGTGATCACAGTTGGGAAGGAGAGTTGCCATTCCCACTCGGGAGCATTGCAAAGTCCAAAAGACATTCTCCTAAATGCAAATGTGCCATATGGACATGTGAATGTTGTCTTATGCTGGTCTTCTGGAGCTAAGGGTATCTGGTTATAACCAGAATACCCATCAAGAAAACAGAAGTATTCTTGTCCAGCAAGCTTGTCCAGCATTTGGTCTATGAAGGGTAAGGGGAAATGGTCCTTTTTGGTGGCAGTGTTCAACTTCCTAAAGTCCTGACAGATTCTCCAACCTGTTATGGTTCGAGTGGGAATGAGCTCATTTTTATCATTGAGCACAACTGTGATTCCTCCCTTTTTAGGGACACAGTGCAAAGGGCTCACCCAACTACTATCACAAATAGGATAGATCACACCAGCATCCAACCATTTAATTACTTCCTTTTTAACCACTTCTTTCATGGTTGGATTGAGCCTTCTTTGAGGCTCAATGGAACTGGCATTCTCATCAATTAGCCTTATTCTGTGCATACAGAAAGTAGGACTAATTCCTCTAATATCAGCCATGGTCCAACCTATGGCTCTTTTGTGATTTTTCAGTACATTTAGGAGCTGACTTTCCTCATTATTTTTGAGGGCAGCTGCTACAATGACAGGGAGAGTATTGTCCCTTCCTAGGAACGCATACTTAAGGTGAGTTGGGAGTTCCTTTAACTCCACTTCAGGTGGTTCCACTATGGATGGTTTAAGGGGTTTGGTGATTCTCTCATGAAGGTCAAGAGACTCAAAGTGTTTATCACCAAAGAACTTAGTGGGGTAAGACCTTAATGCACAAGCAAGATCATGATCAGATGCATTATCTCCATAAAATTCAAAAATGGCAGAATCACAGACAGAATTATTCATTTCAAAATTATCATGAAATTGAGCAGCAACCAAGTTATCAATGACAGAAATAGCAGAGCAATCATCAACATCATCATCTACATATTTCATGGCCTTGAAGACACTAAAGGTCATAGTGTCATCATTAACCCTCATTGTTAACTCTCCTTTCTTGACATCAATCATTGCACCCCCTGTAGCTAAGAATGGTCTTCCTACTATTATAGGAATATTTTCATCAACTTCACAATCAAGGATTATGAAGTCGGCTGGAAAAATAAATTTATCCACTTTTACTAAAATATTTTCCACCTTACCTTCAGGGTATACAATGGATCTGTCAGCCAATTGGAGGGTTAATGTTGTGGGGGCAGCTTTTATTCCTAATTGTTTAAAAATAGAAGCAGGCATCAAGTTAATGCTAGAGCCTAAATCACATAGAGCTCTACCTATATACCTATCTCCTATAACACAAGGAATAGTGAAAGAACCTGGATCCTCCATTTTAGGAGGCACCTTTGTAGAGACAATGCTGCTGCATTCCTTGGTGAGTGCCACTGTTTCAAATTCTTCTATCCTCCTCTTCCTTGATAGGATGTCCTTCATAAATTTGATGTAGCTTGGCATGTGTTGAAGGGCCTCCACAAAAGGAATATTTATCTGTAGTTGCTTGAGGATATCCAAGAACCTCTTGAAATGCTTCTCCTGACTCTGTTTCTGAAGTCTCTGTGGGAAAGGAATCTGCCTTGCCCTTGATCTTGGTGATTGGCCATCTTCTTTTTGCACAGGTATGGCTGGACCCTTTGATTTGGGGGCTGATTTGGGTGCTGATTTTTCTGTCCTTCCCAAATCACCATGCTCCATGTCATTCTCTGGATTGTGCACTTCTATGACATCTGACTCATCCTCTTCCTCAGTTGTTTGAGCACTTTGTCCTGCCATTTTCCTCAAGGTGGAGGGCCGAATGACAGGTTCTGGTTGTTCAACCTCCCTTCCATTTCTCAAGTGAAGAGCTTGACAAAATTCCTTTCCCTCCTTCCTTGGTGCTTCAGTATCACTAGGAAGGGTTCCCAATGGTCTATCTTTAAGGGAAGTTGCAATCTGCCCCATTTGTGTCTCCAAACTCTTCAAGATTGCTCCATGACTTTGGAGCATGGCCTCATGATTCTTCAACATCTGATTTGACCATTGGTCATTTGGAGGAGGCTGAGTTTGTGCACTAGACTGCCCTTGCTGATCATGGGGCATTTGGGAGTTGAATCCTGGTGGAAATGGAACCTTAGGTTGATAGGACTGTTGCCCTCCTTGAAAAGTTTGATTCTGATTTCTATTCCCTTGGTTCTGGGCAAAATTTTGGCCTTGATTCTGGCCAAAATTTCCACCTTGTTGCTGCCATTTTCCTGGGTTAAAGTTTCCTCTATTGTTGAAGTTTCTGTTGTAATCTCCAACATAGAAGGCTGAAGACGGGTTACTTGGGCATTCTTCAAGAAAATGGTCATCATGGCACAGTGAGCAGATTGGTGTGTGTGTGGCAGCCACTTGAGCAGGTGGTTGTTGTTTGGTTTCAGCCATTTGCTTGACTAAGACCTTGACAGTATTATGCAAGGCTGCCATCTCAGCTGCCATTGAAGTAATTTCACTTACTTCATAAAGCCCAGCTGCCTTCTGTTGAGCTTCATCTCTTTGTTCTGGCCATTGGCAACTGTTCTGGCTTATCCTCTCAAGTGTTTCAAACGCATCTGGATACCTTTTCAACAGAAACATCCCATTGGCAGTAGCATCCAGATGAGTTTTGCCTTGGTGACTCAACCCTCTATAGAAGATCTGAATAGTGGCCCACTTAGGAAGACCATGGGTGGGACACTTTTTCATCAGTCCTTTGAATCTGGTCCAGCTCTCATGGATTGACTCATCCACATACTGTCTGAATCCAGTGATGTCATCCCTCAGATCACAAACCTTTGTGGGTGGGAAGAACCTCATGAGGAAGGCTTCTCCAAGCTCCTTCCATGTAGTAATGGACTGTGCAGGCAGATCTTCCACCCACTCTTCTGCTGCTCCAGCTAGAGAGAAAGGAAACAGCCTCATCCTCATGGCATCTGTTGATACTCCCCGAACAGAGAAGGTATCAGATATCTTCATGAATTTAGTAATATGCTTGTGAGGGTCCTCCTTGGGTAATCCATGGTATTGACTCATGGATTGCAGCAATTGTATCATCCCAGGCTTGAGATCAAAGTTTCCCTCCACTCCTGGTTGGACTATACCAGGAATTACTGCATCGAGTGTGGGAATTGCATATTCAGCTATGGGAAGCTCCTCATCCACCATAACTAGAGCATGGTTGGCTTCCCCATTATTGTTTTCTCCATTTACAGATGATCCTTGATTTGACTCTGCCATCTTCAAGAGGTCAGCAGCAAACTGGTGGCAGTGCTGGTTCTGAAATCACAGTTGAATCTGCAAGAATCTATCAAGAACACTCGAAATTGGAGTAGGTAACAAGGAAAAATATGCAAGAAAGAATAAAGATTAAAGATAATATTTATCAAGAATGGTTAAAACAGAATTATAAAAAGAAAACTAAATCAAACACCGTTCCCCGGCAACGGCGCCATTTGTTGAGATGTATATTTTCAAAAAGAAAAGAGTTATCGTTCTCAGGGAACAGGTTGAATTATTTTTCCTTCTATTAATCTGAATTAATAATCCCTTAATTGGTTTTATTTTGTTTATGGTAAAAAGAGATCTTTATTATATTCTAATTAAACATCAAAATATATTCTAACAATGAGAAATTTTTAACAATGAAAAAGGCTTCTGAGTATGTTAAAATCATGGATTACACAAAAGATATTGCATTCCTGCAATTCCGTTCAAAGCCACAGCAAGTTTATCCCAAATTCTGAAACACTACAACTATATAGGTCGAAACTTCCCAGAATCAACCCTAACATTCAAGATCATCTTTTTCCAAAGGATCTTGAATCTTTACAGAAATTATCAGAAAACACCCTTGATTATCCCTAATCTAAAGGGGTTCAATCGATCCTTAACAGAAACGCATTTCCCAAATTGCTTCTGTTGAAGAACTCAAGGTTCATTCCCATGAATCTCTTGAGTTAAAAAGTAAAAGAACCGATCGAATAAGAAAACATCAAAATAGCAAAGAACTAATTAAGAAACATGCATCCAATCATTCGACATACCCAGAAAAGAAAAGATTTAAAAACCCATATCTGAAACACTATAATATCCGAAAAATAAAAGCAAAGATACCAAGTATTTCAGAAAATAGAAGGATTCTTCAAACATTACAAAACCCTAACTCGATTTACAGAACACTACAAAGAAATCTACCGTTACACAGGCCAGATCCGCGACTCTTCTCCCTTGTAGATGCGTTGTCAAAGCCCTCCAAGGTCGAAGATGTTAAACGAACAGCAAGCACGCGAACGGTAGATCCACACAAAAAGGAACGGAAACGAAACAATCTCTCAAGAACAGAGAGTACTTCGAACGAAAGAAAAGAGAAGAAAAAAGAAAAACTCGAACGGAAACTTTTTGTCTCTTTTTCAGAAAAGTAATTCTAAAAGCTATATTTTGAAATCTGCATCCATTTTTTGTTTTATATTCTTTTTTTCTTTTTCAGAACTATCAGCTTCTTGTCCTTTCATCTCAGCCTTTCATCTCCTCCAATCCAACGGTCCAGACTGCTCCTCTCTTTTTCTTTTAATCTGAAGATAAAAATAAATAAAATAAGTGAGTAAAAAGACAAATATTACCATTTTTACTTCTTACCTTTAATTTTTACAAATATCCTTACTTAACTCAATTGAGCATAATTTACCTGCAAAAACACCAATTAATAATCCAAAGACATTTAAATATCATAAAATAATATAATATAATTATATATAAATATGTGCTAACAGCGTGGCAGTCTGGTAATTTTTTGTCAAAACGTGGCACTTTGGTCACTCTCCCCATTCATTTTATCATACATTATGTATTGTGCTTAGTGCTTAGATCCTATGTAGCACCGATATCGACACGGGACACGTGATACGATACGACACGACACTCCGACACGTTAATTTTAAAAAATGTTAGATTTCAACACGTTAGGACACGTTTTGATATTAAATAAGAGTAAACACCCTTTTTACTCCCTGGCAATATCCACGAAAGCCTTTTCAGTCTCTGTCAATAAAAAAAGGACAAATTGGTCCCTGAAATAACAAAAAGGGGGCCACGTTCGTCCTTCTGTCAACTCCACCGTCACGGCTCAACTAACAGTGCCCATGTGGCACGTTAGTGTGCTGACGCGGCTTGGACGCCTGCCCAGAGGGGCCATATTGGTCCCTTACAAAATGCATGGGGCCGTTATTGGTCCCTGATACAATGCTTTTGCTAGACCATACTCTCCTTCTCTGCCATGCCTATTGCCAAAAAATTTCTTCCTCCCTCTCCTCCCTCATCCATGCCTCCACGTTACTCCTCCCTCATTCAGAAAGGATAATAGGACCATGGTTGATACAAAAAGAGTTGTTTACGAACACTTTGAGGAAAGCGAGAGTAATTACCACGCACTAAATGAGGGGTAAAGCAAAGATATGAATTGATATGTCAAGCTGTAAAAGCCGTAATTAACAATTAAATAAAATAGTAAATTACAAAATGATTTCATCTTATTTATTCATCTTCAAAAACATTCAGTGTTGTTCAAGACCATTATTTTTGTTTGTTGGATACAATAAGGAAAAATACTCTTACTGAGTATCTATTAATTAACATCTTCACTTTATCAAACAACCACGAAAAATGGTAAGCGATGTTTTTGCATCCAGACACTAGATGCCAACTAAGCTTTTCTTCTGCATGTGTTTTACTTGTCTCAAACAAACTGCTAACATAGTAGCTTCAAGGAAAGAAAGAAAATTATTTACTTTAACAAGTTCTCCAAATCTTATGCATGTTTTAAACCTCAAATACAGAAAACGGTCATTAAAAAGGGAGAACAGAATAAATCCCTTAAAGTTCATGATCAGCTTACAGTACATACAAAGCCAATTACTTTGCTAATTATCCTGGAGAGGAATGAAACAAATGTTCAGGGGGAAAATTATTGTAGAACCACGATAAGTACAAATTTTCTTTCACGACAATATAACTGAGCCAGGATCTACAGAATTAATAGCTTATCAGATGACTCAAAAAACATTTAACTGCAAGTCTTCAGTTCATTCCAGGGCAAAAGAGTAGATTAAGCAAATAAGTCATTCAGCCTACAACTATAACATTGTCACGCACGAAAAACCCAACACATTCATGCCCCTATCTTACCTACTCCTCAGATACCAAAAACATGGGATTACACACATCTGTCTTGTTATGATCACGATGCAAGAGAAGTAAGGGAAAGAGAAGAACGAGAAAGAGAAGCACGGGAAAAAGAAGTATGGGAAAGAGAAGTAAGGAAAAGAGAAGGGATTCCTGATTTAGAAGATGTAAGCGAAAAAAGTTCAACTATGTCAGCTTTTGATCAGAATGTAATGGAAACTGGGATGAGATATGACGCAGGTAATGGCACTTTCATTGTTACACAATTAAATGCTAATGAAGATGCATTATCAACCAAACATAAGGAAGAAACAGAACTTGACTTGGAGTCTGAGGCAGGAGAAGTTGTGGGGTCTGAGGTAGAAGAAACAAAAGAAGAGTGCAGTGAATGTCTTGGAACTACACCGGTTGCTAGTAGCAGAATGAATCTTAAGGAAGCAGTACAGGATATAAGGAATGAATTCGAATGTCTGTTTAAATGTAGAAAAGAATTCCCATCAGTTATCTACGTGGGCAAGAAGCTAACTCATCATTCTGGAAGCACCAAATTAAGGGGTAGGATCTTTGGTCTTAATATGTTTACAAGCTATATTCAATGCATAATTATGAATGAACTTTCTCTTTTTGTTACCTGTGAATTAATCAATAAATCCAACATTTCTATGGTATTTGATTTTTTTCATTTTACTTTTTTGAAATATTAGAAATTGCTTTACATAAAGTGTTAATGAAATAACATGGAGGCATGGATGAGGGAGGAGAGGGAGGAAGAAAAATCGTGGCAGTAGGCATGGCAGAGAATGAGAGTATGGTCTAGCAAAAGCATTGTATCAGGGACCAATAAGGGCCCCGTGCATTTTGTAAGGGACCAATATGGCCCCTCTGGGCAGGCGTCCAAGCCGCGTCAGCACACTAACGTGCCACATGGGCACCGTTAGTTGAGCCGTGACGGTGGAGTTGACAGAAGGACGAACGTGACCCCTTTTTTGTTATTTCAGGGACCAATTTGTCCATTTTTTATTGTCAGGTATTGAAAAGGCTTTCGTGGATATTGCTAGGGACTAAAAAAGGTGTTTACTCATTAAATAATATTTTTAATTTATGTAGTATATATTATATTTAATATTCAATATTTAACAAAAAAAAATGAATCTAAACTTATAATCTTCATAAATTTTGCAAAGAAAAATAAGATATCCCAAATATTTATATTAAACTCAATAAAAGGATAATTGTAATCCAACGAAGCTAATAGTTGGAACAAAAAACTCAACACAAGATAACCTTTGAACCTTTTTTTGAATTTCTATAACGCTTGTCGGGGAGTGTCGGAGTGTCCGATAATGTCGGACACGACAGGTCAGAATTTTTGAAGCGTGGGTCATAAGGATGTAACAAAGGCATATTAACATACATTTTTTTACTAAGAAACATGCTTAGATCAAACTCTACAATCTGACATCTGATTACGACTTATGCTTAAACCAAATCTAGAAAGATCTAGCCCAATTCTAGTTAAAACTAAGCTAATATTTACAAATTAGAGGCACGCATGCTGTTTGCAGAGTTGTGTGCAGAGTGTGAGTCAACAAAGATTGGGTTATAATCCTTTGTTGGGTCAGATCAAGCTTAAAAGTATTCAATTCATTGTTAGGCCTAACATTATGTTTAGACCAGACTGTGAACCGGTCCGATCGTCGTTTGGGCCCAAATCTATTTAAGCGTGCAATGGGCTAGCATGACCTCATTTGACACCCTTGAGAACAATTAAATGATGGATTACACTGTACTTAAAAATAAAAATGATGGATTACAAGTTTACCAGGTTCAAAACCTTGAAAGATTTCAAAATAGCGTTGATCTAAAAGAAGTTTATTCACTTAATATGATCTCCCGCTTCGAAAGGATTAGTCTTTGACTGTCGGCTGGAGGATACACTGGGAAACAAAAAAAATACTAATTTTTTTCACCAAAAAAAAAAAGTACTAATTTTTTGTACTAAAAAAGAAAAATTAAGTACTAATTTTTCAAATAAAATGACCATTCAAGTAATGTGTTTTTTTGTTTGCAAATTTCACTTTATTAATGTTTCTGTTACTTAGTTTTTCTCTTAAATTAATTACATTTTATGTTACAAATGTTGTCATAAAAAATATGTAACGTGTTTAGAAAAATAATTTCCTGAAAACACAAACACTCAAACGGTAACATGGATCGGATTCAAAATGTAGACGAATTGATCTCATAAAGTTTATTGTTTTGACAAGCACACAAGAAATACTAAAAATGGAATTCTTCCAGCTAACGAAAGTCACGTGCGTTTAATTTAATTAAATTAAAAAAATTAGCATAAAAGAAACGAAAAATATTTTTCTTTTGAAGAATATAACTTTATGTTATGTTAGATTTTAACCATTAATTTGTATCAATTAATGTTATGATTTATCGAGTCAAATTTATTACTTAATTAATAATTTATAATAAAATTCAATAAACACTAATAATCTATTGGAAAAATGTTTATCTTTTAAAATGACACAACTTATATCCTTTAACTCTTACAAAAGAATAAATTATTGGTATTATTGTTGTACCAAAAATTCAGTAAATCCCATCAATAAAAATATTATATGTCAGCTAAATTTATTTTTTTTCTGTCAAATTCTTTCTCTTTCCTCTGATGTGTGATACTTCCATTGATGGAATGCAATGAATCTAGGTGCAGCAGTAGTACCAAATATTTATTTCTTACAAAAAGGTGGGACCACACTTTTTTTTTGACAATTCTTTTTCCTCTTTTATTTATTTCTTAAAATGACACACTTTACCGTATTGACGAAGATTAACGGTTTGAAAATTTTGATTCTTTAAAATGATAAATATGTTTCTCAAATATTGATGTGGCAGGAAAGTAAGAACATAAACCGCGGCAAAACACCAGAAGCATCGACAGTTATCTAGAAAGAAAGAGAAAACATTAAAAAATTAATGTCACGTAAGCACGCGGTTAATAACTTTCTAGAATACCTCAATCCTGAAACTTCTCGAACTTTCAAATGTTCCAACGAACAACCTCGTGCTCCTCAGTTATAAATGTTTCGGCTACACTAGAAAACCCTCACAAAAACCACACAGCAATAATTAGTAATTTACATTCACAACATCGAAAGAGACGATGCAGATGAACAACACACAACCTCTGTACAGAACAAAGTGGGGAATGCCTCATCAGGCAAATTACAAGGCACCCTCGAAGGTGGTTTCGATCCCGGTCCGGTTCGTTGGGTCAGAGTCAGAGCGAACCGGAGATAGAACCGGCTCAGCCATCAAGATCCAGAAGGTGGCGAGAGGGTTCTTGGTGAGGAACAGTATGAGGAGGATCGCAGCAATAAGGTTAGAGGTGGAGAAAATTGAGAACAAGGTTTATGCTCCCGAAACGGTGGAGCTAATGAAGAAAGAGCAAAGAGAAAGGTTGAGGGTGAGCGAGACCATCATGAACTTGCTCCTTAAGTTGGACTCCGTTAGTGTCCTTCACTACCCTGGTCTCAGGGATTGTAGAAAGTCTATAATCAAGAAAGCCATTGCTCTTCAAGAAATGGTTGATCAGATGGTGGGTCCCACTGATTCTGAGGGTAAAAAAGTTGAAGCTTTAGGGAATGAGGAGGGTGAATTAACAAGATTGGTGGAGGAAGTTGAAGAGAATTGTTTGGTGAAGGAGGATGAGGAAGAGGGGAGGGATGTTGAAGGTAGAAAAATGGAAGGTTTGAGGAATGAGGAGAAGATGAAGGTAGAAGAGAAGGAGGAGGATGGTGAGGGTGAATGTGTGAGAGAGGAGAGTGTGGGAAAAGGTTTGGTTAAGGAGGAAAGTGAGGAGAATTGTTTGGTAAAAGAAGAGGAGGGTGGAGTTGGATGTGAGGAGGAGGAGGAGAAGGGTGGGAGAAGAGAGGAAGGTGATAGGAACATGGAGCTGTTGGAGAAGATGATGGAGGACAATGAGAAGATGATGGGGATGATGGCTCAGCTGTTTCAGAGGAATGAGATGCAGACTAAGCTTCTTAACTCACTCTCAAATAGGGTGGAGCAGTTGGAGAGAGCATTTGCTTGTGAGAAGTTGAGGAGAAAGAAGAGAAAAAATGCTGATGCCAAACACAAAGATAATGAGCCTAAGCCTAAAAATGGTTCCATCTGACTTGTGTTCGTAACCAGAGGAATCGGTCATCTTCATGATCTTGGCTTCTTTTTTTTTTGTAATTAATTTTGTCTTTGTAGTTGGTGTTCATTGTGATCCATGTAACTCATTTTCGCCTTGTTGGTGTTCTCTAATGGAGTGTCTTGCCAATGAGTTTTGGAAACCCATTACCTCTTTTTTAGTTCTGAATATCTCTTTTATATGGATAGAAATCCAAATTTACGATATAATTTGACGTTTTTCTATTCCTTCCCAAGTTCCAACTCTTCAAACAAATCATATGTGAAATGTAGGAGTCAAATCCATTTAAAATTACACTAAATGCTACATTTATCATTACAAAGTGTTCTTTGCCCTTCATTCAGCGCAGGTTATTCAGCTAGACCAGCATCATTGAACCCTACAGCAGGGAAAATGTACCTTTTTTTTTTTTTTTTTTTTTTTGATATACCCAAGGGTTTCACAACCCATATATGATGGAACCAATCCCTTTCGCGGATTGAGAAGACAAAGATTTCTCCACTACCCACAAAGTGTGTTTACTAGGATTCGAACTCAAGTCCTTTAGACTCACAGCCCGAACTCTTAGGACTCAGCACCAAGCCAACTCAGCCACACCTTGCAGGTGGGCAAATGTACTTTGTTTTCAGAAATTAATACATGATTTAGGAGGACAAACAGCAAAATATGTCCGTAATGTATCTTGGGGTTACTAACAACAAGAAGAGCCCAGTAAAACAAATGTCTTCAATGCTGCCACAATTGTATGCAGTACATTCAACATGCAATGTCTGATATAATATCTAAAAATGTTTTATAAGGCTTTGATATTAATATCTACAAATGTTTTATGAGGCTCAACTTGAGAGACAGCTTTCCCAATCTCAATGAAAAGTGAAAACCTTGCTAAGAGGAAGTCGATTGGCTTTGGAAAAGTTGTGTAGCCGTCCTCCCCATGATCCACTCTAAATCAGACGAATGCAAAGAGATCTGATTGGCAATAAGATGCGCTGCTTCTTTTGCTCCTTTATAGCCACATTCACCAACAACAAATGGAAAATCGCTGCCACAATATCATTGAAACAAGTTGTTATGATTGTTTATAAATAAAATTATATCCCATTCTACTTTTTCCTCACAAAGTTCTGTAGTTAAACACATGTATGATCGGAAATCACCTGCCCCACATTACACGGTTAGCACCAAAGCTAGAGACAACTTGGGACAAGAGAGGAGACAAATCCAGATAAGGAAATTGCACCCTTGACAATCTGAAAAAGGCACTAAATTTCACATATACCTGTCAAAAATTCAAAATTTAGTATTCCTAATACCAGAGGTTTCACTACCAGAAAAACAAAAAACAAATAACAATTATTCTGATAAGGCATTTGAGAAAGTTATACGAACTTAAAGAATCATATCCATATCTCAGTTATAATCTTTTGTGCATTTACACCTTTTACTACTTTACTCATAGTTGATGTCTGATATTAGCAAAAAGGATAAAATAAGCATCTGCTAGGATGTTATAAATTTCTGCTTCTGTCAAGGTCTTCAGCAATATAGAAAAAGTGCAATTAATTGAAAATTTAGGCATGCAATTGAAATAATCAGGCAGTTACCTGGGGGAATCTGGATAGATTTAAAAGCTGAGAAAAGACAAGACCTTC
The DNA here is from genome assembly GCA_032173675.1 of Gastrolobium villosum. Taxonomy (NCBI): domain Eukaryota; kingdom Viridiplantae; phylum Streptophyta; class Magnoliopsida; order Fabales; family Fabaceae; genus Gastrolobium; species Gastrolobium villosum. The sequence continues at coordinate 14,718 of JAVKPL010007417.1, forward strand.
CTCGTCATTTCTGAAATACAATATTCATGTAAGGTACATTTCTTGGCCATTGAAACAATGATTATAATATAACTTACTTTGGTGGTTTGCAGAAGGCCAAGTGATCAAGCAATACAACTGTTGATGGAAATTCCGTGCACAATTTTTCAATTTCAGAAATATGCAGATCAAGCCCCTGAAATTATTCAAATCAGTAATTTTTAGTTTCATCTACATCATATAAAAAATGTTCCAACAAGTCAACAACTGTACCTTCATACACATGAAGCCCACTGGTACATTGAGTTCTCCAGCCCTTCGGAAAATTGCCTTTCCAACTTCATTTGTCATCTGCAGTGAGATCATTCAAATATCGTAGATTCAAAACATAACACAACAACAACAAAAGCCTTTTTCCACTAGGTGAGTCGGCTACATGGATGAGATGATGGCATTGTGTTCGGTCTGAAAACTCAATTTTGATCCAATAAAATGTAAAAAGTAAACTATTAATGAAACATATGATGTCCACCTATTCAAAAAGCAGTTCAAATCTTTAACTAAAAGTGAAAAAACCGCATGTACTACAAGTCTACAGTGATATGGCACTTGTTTCTTGACAGTATAAAAAGTTGCACTTGAATGAAATTTAAATTTTAAAAAAAGAAAATACAATAGAAAGAAACAACCTTACAACAAAGTTTTGCCTAAATCCAGTATTATTTACATCTTATGTTTCTTGTTAAACAAATTGATATCCTGTTTTGATTACATATTAACATGTCTATATCTATGTTTTTGTTCGAAAGGCGGGTCATTACTTTCTTGTTATCCTTCCATCTTCCCTTATTCATAAGAAAGCTCCTAGGAAACTAAGAAACAACTTTCAATTATACAACCCAACAATTAAGTCAGTCCTATAAACTTTCCTCCTGAAGTCCTATTTAGACAGGTTGGTCCATGTTACATTGACTGATGAATACAATCATTGCCGAATAGTCAATGCATTTCCGGAGAAGGAAGTCTCCCTTCTTATTAATTACAACCCTCTTGACTAATCAAAGTTATGTAGAAGGGTTAGGCAGGAACAATAATGGCTAAAGTGTATCTCCACAGCTTATACCATGAATAGACAGACGTGTAAGAAAGGGGGTTGCCTACCTTTTCTCCGGTTGGCCACAAATAAGGGTTGAATCGAACAGCACGATAACCATCCTAATACAAACAAAAATAAAACTTTAAATGCTTACCACGGAAATCAGATATCTGATAAAAAGAAATTATCAATTAGACCTTCAAAACAAGATGTTCAAACTGCTTAAGCCCACTTCCATCATCAGCTGGATTAGCAAGGCAACAACCAACAAATTTGGTTGGGTATTTCTTTAAAACGCTGTGCAATGAACAAATTGACATGAGTGATATCATGCAATTAACTTTATAAAAAATTAAAAGAAGCCATGACATGGAAGATGCAATGACTACAGTGAACTGCACAATTGAGTCAAAGTAAAAGTTCCTCCCCCAGTGGATGACCATCCATCTCACAGGGCAGCTAATATTATGATAGCAACTAATCGAATGATGCATAGCTCAGAACATTCGTAAATCACACATCTTAGTTACCTGCATCTGAGAATCATAGAGATCACCAATCCCCAGTAAAAAGTTTACTAACTATGAAGGCTTCTTAATATGTGGACACGCATGTTCACGCACATATGCACAAATAAACTAGGAGGGCTCATTTCTTCAAGCGGTTAAGAAATACAATACAAAACGATAATTGGTATGAAACCATTATTCTGAATACATAGATTTAGCATTTGGAGATCAAATGAGAAGAAATACTAAATGTTAGGACTTTGGGATAACACTTTCCTTCAATATCAGGTATTGTATTTCCTATTAAAATCACTTTTCAGAAAATTGCTATCAATAAAATTATTTCTCCATGCAGCATAAAACGCAACATTTTTCCCATTTCGATTAAACTAGAAACACTGCTTGAATCAACATAGCAGTTGTCAAGGCCCAGAAAGTTCACGATGATCTTATCTTTGATGGTTCATCAACTCATCATTGCTTGTCAAGTTTTCTGCATTAAGAAATAAAAGCTTTGATACACACATTGAGCATCAACTGTCTCTTTGTATTTGAAAGAAATTAAGTTTTCAATCAAGTATTCTTTGAAATCCTCTACATCGTTGAATTAATGCAGGTCAACAAATCAAGTCATGGATTGCACCAACCTCCTTTATAATTAGGCGTAATTATATGAACCTCTAAACTCCTTCGGTACAGAAACAGTTGACAGAACTCCATATGTGGAATAATTAAATTTTACGAATGAATAGATACACTTGACAAATCAGGCTTTTTAAATAATTGGATGCTGTATTATATAATTTCACATGCTCTTATGTTTTATATAATTTAGTTTTCCATGAATTTTGGAGATCTTTTCTTCTTTTTTTCCTATTACAAAAGAGCTATTTTTCCACTTTTCTTCTTTGTAACAGAATGTCTAGTACTAACTAGCATTATTGAGTGTTCAAAACATCTCCCTATCCTTTTCTATGCACCCTATTCTTTTTTCCCCTAGCAATTCCAGCATGGAAAGCATGTCAAATCTGAGATCATATATTACCACTAGATATTCCATCCACACCAACTGTCATTGCATTATTGTCTAAAAGGCTATAAAAGCACTGAATCACTGAGTTCTTACATCAAATGAGAAAAAAGAAATATTGAACATACCTTGTGACATAACTATGATCAAATTTATAATTAATTGGCTGCACGATGAGTGCACCATCTACTCCTGCTTCCTCCATACACTGGAAAAAAAGCAAGTATCAGCATCAATGATATATACACAAACACAAATCCAGTCACAATCAGTTTCCATGTAATTAACCTCAAGCAATTAGGATTTATGTCAAATAGCAGATAGGGAGACTGCATCACATTCTACACGAATGAGTCAAGATTTGCGGGAAATACAATAATAAGGTGTCTACAAACTGTTTAAGCAAATATGAATATCAAGGAAAAAAAATATTCAAAAATATATATACTATTCCTAAGTTAATGTGACCAAGATGAACATGGGTAGAGAGATAATAAACTGAGGGAATTTACCTGGAGCAAAAAATCTACATTTCCTTTTAAAGAGGGCTCTTGTCCAGGAGAGTAAGGGAATTTACCAGCCTTCATTTTCCAAAAAAAAAAAAAAGTATGAAGTCAGGAACATAGTACAAAATCATTATTTTGCACATAAATTTCAGCATAAGATTATGCAGAAAAGTTTTGATGAATTAAATTTAATAGTCAACAAATGTGTATCAATTTTTGTAATTATAAAGTGTTTTGTATACAAGATTAACAAAAATCTTCTAAGTCATTTCTTAAGTAATATAATAGGGATTAATGTTTATGATGCTATCTCCTACACTTTTATTTATGTTTAGAAGATGAAAAACATAAATCAAACTTGAAACAAATAATAATAATAAGGATTTATCATCTATCATTTAAGATGACCATAAAAAAATTTCTACACACAACATTTTGTGGGGCCCACAACAAAAAAAAAATCTAACACGCAAAACGAGAATCACTTTTCCTACCAGATAACTCTTATAAAACCCTGCTAATAAAGCTTTGAGATTTGGAATAAACAAGACTCAACCCTACATGAAGAAGTGTTAGTATGTTATGTTACCTCTTCAGGAGAAGCCCACACGTGCAGATGAGAATCAATGACTTTGGAGGTTGAAGGGGTTTCAGTGAAGGCCATTCTAACTGTAGCAGCACCAGTTCCGAAAACAAACCTTGGTTTCCTCAAATGACTCGGACACACAACTGAAAGCACAGAACTCAGCCTCAGCACCATTTCAACTTTCAAGTAATGATAAATAACCTCATTTTTGGGTGGAATTTCTTGATTTATTTTTAAATTTATTACATATTTTCACGTTTGATCGATTAACACTTTTTTTATCATCACTTCTAATATTTTGCCACGTGTCACGAATCTAATCATCTAAATTCCACAACGTGGAATTCTATTTTTCTATCTTTCTTTCATCAATCCGAATCTAGAATGTGAAAAGTGAGAACTCCAAAATAGTTATTGTTTATCTAAAGTTCATAATTCGTTTAAAAAAAAATACACTAGATTAAAACAAGCATTTTTGAATGAATGAATGTTAAATAAGAAGTATAATATAGTTTATGAAATTATAATTTAGTTACTGTTTCTATTTTGCTCTATCTCGTGGCTTGCAAAATTTTCAATTATATTTATAATGTTTACGAACTAAACTTCTTCTATGGAGAACAGAACACCGTTTCGTAATCCTATAGTTTATCGATATTAAGAAAGAGTGACATTATTAATTTTAAGCTCTTAAATAAAAAAAAGAGAGCAGAATAACTCAATTAGCCAAATATAACAACTTTTTCTTAAATATATATTCGTGATATTAAAAAATATGAATGTAGTAATTAGTTAACTTTCACAATAATATATCACAAAGCATGTATATCAATTGGTAAGAGATTGTTTCTATGATCTCGAGTTAAAATGCAACGGTTAACTGATAACTCATATTTTATTACACTTATTTGTTACTCTTGGTTGGTAATTTTAGGTTTTATTTGAATTAAATAAAGGTATTTTGGGTTAAATTAGAATTCTAGTTTTTAATTGGGTTTAATTGATTTTCGTCATAATTTTCCAGATTTACACTACTTTCGTATTTTGACCATATCTCACTCTACAGATGTCCGATTGACTTCGTTCTTGTTGCTTTTTGCAGCTAACAGGAAGGGCTATAATCGTTATTTCAGCTACTGAAGCTCAATTCGGACGGGAAGATGGTCTAAACCTGAGCTCAAGATGACGTGTTTTTTGCTGGAATATTATTTCATTATTGGACTTGTAATTTAAATTAAAGCCCAATTATTTAAGTGGCCCAAAGCCAAATTAGTTTTATTTTATTATTTTATATTGCATTTTAGACGAATGGGCCGGGCCGATCTGAATTAAGCCCAGCCCAAAATGGTTTTTGAACCCTAGGGGCATATGTAGGAGAGGAGGGGAAACATTTTGAATTATGTAATTTTCGATTTGGAGGATCAAGACACTTTTCTCTGAAGCGTTCTTCGCGTTCTTCATCTTCTTCTTCTTCTTTTTCTTTTATGCAAATTAATTTGTAATCATGTTTATCCTAGCCATGCTAGGCTAAACCACTTTTAATCAACCTAAGGGGAAGGGATTCCATGGATCTGTTTAGAGGATCTGCGATCAATCTCTAACCAGATTTATTTCTTTACCCTAACTCAGATCAATATCGTGCGATTGTGGATATTCGATCTGAGGTTCGCGATTGCGATTATGGGTGAAGAATGATCATCAGATTTGATGATCCGATTAACCTCAATTGGAAATAAGAATTCTGATTCAATTGGGATTAATCGTGAATTTGGTAATTTTTCTAATTCTTTAACCAGATTTGTTTCTTTTCCTAACTCAGATCGATATCGTGCGATTGTGGATATTCGATCTGAGGTTCACGATTGTGATCATGGAAAAGGGATAATCATCAGATTTGATGATCCGATTGTTCTCAATTGAAAATAAGGATTCTGATTCAATTGAGATCAACCGTGAATTTGGTAATTTTTATCCAATGAAGGACATCCATGGAACCCTAACCTTAGGTTGGTTAATTTTGAATTACGAATTTTAATCCCAATTTTATATTCTGTCTTTTAAATTATTCAAACTGAAATCAAAACCCCCCTTTTATTTTCTATTTTCAGCAACGATTTTCACCCAAACAATTTCCTTGAGAGACGACTTAGGGTTTCCACTTTACTGCAAATTTTCTGAACCCTAAATAAAAATAATTTTTAATTTGCACGAGTTCGACAGCTCGTGTCAAATTTGGCGCCGTTGCCGGGGAAATTGCATCGGTCTAAATCGTTTCTGTTTCTAAAAAAAAAAAAAAAAAAAAAATTTTGAATTGTCTTTTAATTTTCGTTTCAGTTTCAGTTTTCATTTGAATTATCTTTTCTGTTTCAGTTTTCTTTTTAATTTTCGTTTCTGTTACAGAGTTTAAAAGAAAAATTTAAAAAAATAAATTAATGTTCTTTAATTCTCGTTAATTTTTTTTAATTCTCTTTTATTTTAATTTTCGTTTTCTGTTTCTGTTTAAAAAAAAAAAAAAAAAAATTGTTTTTGAATTATCCATTTTTGTGTGTTTCTATTTTTCTGAGCATACCTTAGTGCAAGCATCCACAGTCCAATCCTCAGCAGCTTCTACAGTAGCATCAAGCATGAATAATCAAAGAATTGAAAATAAGCTTGAAGAGTTAAACTCGTTGGTGAGACAATTGGCAGTAACACAGATAGTGCAGCCTCCCACTCCACAGATGAGCAACTTGTGTGGTATCTACTATGATCCTCTTCATCCCACGGATGTCTGCCCTTCCTTTCATAATAGCATCCCTCTAGTTGACCAGACAGTAGCTGCAGTAGGAGTTTTTCCAGGAAAATTGCAGTATCAGCAGCAGCAATACAATCCCTTCTCTAATACTTACGATCCTCGCTGTAATCCCCACTTGAATTGGAATCAGAACCTGAACCAGCAGAGCCTTCCTCCTTATCAACAGAGGCAAAATTTCCAGCAGGCTGTACCCCCACAACATTTGCAACAGGAGCCACTAGCCCAACAGCAAATCAATTGCGGTCCTTCACTAGAAGATTTGGTGAAACAGATGGCGACGAGTAACTTGCAATTTCAGCAGCAGACTGAATCTACAATTCAGAACCTGCAAACACAGATTGGGCAGTTGGCAACATCAATGAGTCAGGTTCAACCTCAAGGTTCCAGCAATTTTCTTCCTCCGCAAACAGTTCCAAAACCAAAAGTGAATGCAAATGCCAGTGCTATATCTCTAAGGTCAGGCAAGCAACTGCATGAGCCCCAGCAAGCTACAGTTGAGGATGAACTAGCATTGGAAAAAAATAAGACAGTGCAAGAGAAGCGAAAACTTGACAATGAACCTGAGTTCTCTGTTCCGCTTCCCTTCCCTCAAAGAGCCATCAATTCCAGGAAATTGGCAGAAATAGCACAAGAGAAGGAGTTACTAGACACATTCAGGAAGGTTGAAGTTAACATTCCTCTCTTAGATGCAATCAAGCAGATTCCAAAATATGCCAAATTCCTAAAAGAATTATGCATCAATAAGAGGCGACTGAAGGGAGACGAGCTAGTTAACGTGAGCCATAATGTATCAGCCCTCATCCAACCCATACCTGAGAAATGCAAAGATCTAGGAACATTTACTATTCACTGCATTAGAGGAAGTTCTATATTTGATGATTGCATGCTAGACTTAGGTGCTTCCATTAAAGTCATGCCTGAGTCTGTTTACAAGTTCCTTGGTCTTGATCCTTTGCGTGCTACTGGTGTTATTATCCAGTTAGCCAATAGGAGCAATGCTCACCCTTCTTGTTTAATTGAAAATGTTTTAGTCAGAGTAAATAACCTGATATTTCCTGATGACTTTTACATTTTAGATATGGAGGGTGAGTCTCCTAGTAGTACACCCCCAATCATACTTGGGAGGCCCTTTTTGAAAACTGCAAGGACCAAATTAGATGTGCATGCTGGGACTCTATCCATGGAATTTGGTGATAGCATTTTACATGTTAGCATATTTGATTCCATGAAGCATTCTAAGGTTCAAGTTGAGCATTCAGTTTCATGCATAAATGTGATTCATGATGTGGTTGGTAAGGTTGATTCTGAATTGATTAATGATTGTGCATTACCTGTGAATTCTGACCTACCTATTAATGATTCTGAATTTGTACTAAATGTGAAGTTAGGCAAGACTCCCCATTCTGGTAATGATTTTGATCCTAACTCTCATGGACCCAAGATGAAATGGGTACAAAAAATTTCTTCCTCTATTTTTAGTATGCAGAAAAGTTTGCGTAAGGTTGGAAGAAAGGATCAAGAGAAGAAGAAATGCATACATAAAAGAAGGCCCCCAAAGTTGCGTGATAAGCAGATGGGGAAGAGTTGCACAATGATTGGCCATCACCTCAAAGTTGTTCATGAAGGACCCCAGAAGCAACCTGTGGAGACAGAGGCTCTACTCACTGATGTTGTTTATCCTCCTTAGGGAGTCCAGGGAGTCTTCTTCCCTCTTTTTTCTTTTCTTTCTGTTATTTGCATTTTTCTTTTTCTTTCTTTCTTTTAGTTTTTGACTTCCGTAGGTAGATTTTCCTCTTCTTTCTGGTTATTATTGAGTGGTACATGGATTATACTTAAATCACAGGGTTTGATAGAAATTTCTGCTTAGGCCTGGTTCTTGATTCTTGGATCGCATTACTTGTTACTTGTTACTTGATACTGTGCTGCTGATTGCATGATTTGGTATACCCTTGTGAGGTTTTTGAGCCTGTAGACATGGTCTTCATATGTAGGCCAGTCTTTCTTTCTTGTGTGATTCTACTCTTGATTGTTGTCCTCTAGAACTTGCTCTTGTTCTTTTTGAAACTGCACTTTTCACTTGCATGCATGAATATGATTGAGGCATTCTTTCTTTCTTTACCCACTTTAGCCAGATAGCCATCCCTTATATTATTATCCCTTGGTGAGCCCCTTTGAGCCTTTCTACCCTTTATTTCTTCAGCCGCATTACAAACCTAAGTGAAAAACCAATTGATTCCCTACCCTGGAGATTTACTGAGCATTGGTTTCATTGTGATGTTTTGTTTAAGTGTGGGGGTTTTCCCGAGACGGACAAAAGTTTAAGTGTGGGGGTTGACCATCTGATTCATTTCTGCTATGTGGTTTTACAAAAAAAAAAAAAAAAAAAAAAAAAAAAAAAACAAAAACAAACAAAAAAAAAAAAAAAAAAAAAAAAAAGAAAAAAAAAAGGAAAAAAAAATGTTTATTTCTATCTTTTCAGTATCTTTGTTTTATGTTCTTAGTTTAGTTCTTAACTTTTTCTCTTTGTAAATTTCTAGGGTGTTTAGCCTTCTCTTCCATATTCATCCATACCTTTACCTCAGCCCCATTACAACCCTGCATAAAGCCCTCTTGATTTGTGCATGCATGTGTTATTAGCAGTGGAGAAGTAGAACTTGAGCAAGCCTATGGTAGGATGATTTTCTTGAGTTGATTTGAGTGATATACTGAATTAACTGATACACTTGAGAGAAAATTGAGAGCATCCTGTGAGGAACCATTTTTGTGTAGTTAGCAGTTGCAGTTGAAATTGACACGTCTTGTGATTTGAGAATAAGGAATTTTTGTCCTGATTATTTTATCTGTTCAAGACTTGTGATTTTTGTTATCTTTTGTATACTTGCTAATTATTGGAAAGGATTGGTTGATCTTAGTCTTTGCTTTTAATTTTAGTTTTTGCCCAGGAGTGCAAAAAGATAAGTGTGGGGGAATTTGATAACTCATATTTTATTACACTTATTTGTTACTCTTGGTTGGTAATTTTAGGTTTTATTTGAATTAAATAAAGGTATTTTGGGTTAAATTAGAATTCTAGTTTTTAATTGGGTTTAATTGATTTTCGTCATAATTTTCCAGATTTACACTACTTTCGTATTTTGACCATATCTCACTCTACAGATGTCCGATTGACTCCGTTCTTGTTGCGTTTTGCAGCTAACAGGAAGGGCTATAATCGCTATTTCAGCTACTGAAGCTCAATTCGGACGGGAAGATGGTCTAAACCTGAGCTCAAGATGACGTGTTTTTTGCTGGAATATTATTTCATTATTGGACTTGTAATTTAAATTAAAGCCCAATTATTTAAGTGGCCCAAAGCCAAATTAGTTTTATTTTATTATTTTATATTGCATTTTAGACGAATGGGCCGGGCCGATCTGAATTAAGCCCAGCCCAAAATGGTTTTTGAACCCTAGGGGCATATGTAGGAGAGGAGGGGAAACATTTTGGATTATGTAATTTTCGATTTGGAGGATCAAGACACTTTTCTCTGAAGCGTTCTTCGCGTTCTTCATCTTCTTCTTCTTCTTTTTCTTTTATGCAATTTAATTTGTAATCATGTTTATCCTAGCCATGCTAGGCTAAACCCCCTTTTAATCAACCTAAGGGGAAGGGATTCCATGGATCTGTTTAGAGGATCTGCGATCAATCTCTAACCAGATTTATTTCTTTACCCTAACTCAGATCAATATCGTGCGATTGTGGATATTCGATCTGAGGTTCGCGATTGCGATTATGGGTGAAGAATGATCATCAGATTTGATGATCCGATTAACCTCAATTGGAAATAAGGATTCTGATTCAATTGGGATTAATCGTGAATTTGGTAATTTTTCTAATTCTTTAACCAGATTTGTTTCTTTTCCTAACTCAGATCGATATCGTGCGATTGTGGATATTCGATCTGAGGTTCGCGATTGTGATCATGGAAAAGGGATAATCATCAGATTTGATGATCCGATTGTTCTCAATTGAAAATAAGGATTCTGATTCAATTGAGATCAACCGTGAATTTGGTAATTTTTATCCAATGAAGGACATCCATGGAACCCTAACCTTAGGTTGGTTAATTTTGAATTACGAATTTTAATCCCAATTTTATATTCTGTCTTTTAAATTATTCAAACTGAAATCAAAACCCCCCTTTTATTTTCTATTTTCAGCAACGATTTTCACCCAAACAATTTCCTTGAGAGACGACTTAGGGTTTCCACTTTACTGCAAATTTTCTGAACCCTAAATAAAAATAATTTTTAATTTGCACGAGTTCGACAGTCAGTCACATAAAATACATTCATGGCTTGGGAACCCCGGGTTGTAACCTCAGCACGGTTGACTGAAAGACCATTTTCTCTAAAAATGCGAGTTACATCGGACAGAAGGCCAACCCTATCTTCACCACAGAGTTCTAGCTTTATGCCCTATATCAAATACAAAAATAATAGTATCACTTATAAACATTGGCAATTATGCAAAGGTAAGACTGTGTACAAGGATTACTTCCACCCCACACTCGCTAGTCGGGTTTAACGGGAGTGGTTTTTTACTTATAAACATTGGCTAGAACTTGTGAATTAGTATCCAAATCATGTTTAGTACCTCAGAAGTTCTTCTCCTTATAGCAGCCTCCAAGCAGTGAATCACTCTTTGCCTTTCTGCTTCAGAACTGATAGGACATCCATCCACATGCCTAATGTAATATTCCTGTAAAACAAGGCAAAACAAATTAGTGAAGTTTAATGGTACCTTGAGTGATGAATTTCACTAGCAACCACAAACAAGCAGATAGAAAGGAGTTGTGAGAATAGGCTTTTCAACTCAAGTAACATGACATGTAATGTAGTATGATAATTATCAAAACCTAAGTTGCTAAGATATACATGTGCTAACCAAATGTGAATTCCTAGAACATCAATAACAAACCTGATATGCCTCTGGTCCTTCAGCAATAACAGTTCCATGGTACACAACATATTGCATGTCTGTGAGTGTGCACACAGTGTCAAATAGTAACTTTGGTCGGTCTGGACACCTTAAGTTCACAACTGTGTATCCCTTATCTGTGCAATCATCAACAGTTACAAGGAGCTTGTTCCTTTCACTTGTTGACCCATAATCCCCATCATATATGTCATAATCGCGATCAGCATACATCAATTGATGCAGCCTCCTTTCCTTGTGAGTAGAACCAACAGAAACAGCAGTGTTGGCACTCTTCTTATCTATGTCTCCTTTCAGCACATACAGTAGAAGCTGCTTAATGTTAGCAAGGCGATCAGGATTGTCTATTGACAACCCTGTTGCCTCATCAGTGATGTAAACAACCGATGCCATTCTCGAATTGTGTGTCCAGACTTCTGCTGCTACCACATTGCATTTGAGATCTGCAAGAACAGCAAAAACTTCTGAAAGCAATCCCGGCCTGTCTCTTCCGGTTAATTCAATGGTTGTATGTTCTGCTGCTGCTTGAACCCCAACAGATCTTCTCAACGACCGGAAACTACGGGCTCTTGGACCCAGTGACTAGGGCAAGCAAAAATAATTATCAGTACAAAATGATATGCAAAGAGCAAAATTGCAGATTCAAGGTTGAAAACAAACAAGTTCTTCTTGTGTTTGTCTAGTTCTTTTTCAATATGTGTTGGAGAATAATATAAACCATTAAAAATTCCCTACCTTAAGGTTTTGAGTTGAAGTGGTTCTTTTACACGGTATCAGAGCTTCAATGACCATAAGGTTACGAGTTCAATTCTCACCGCCTCCACTCTCTAGTGGAATTAAATAAAAAACACAAAAGAAGGTAAACCAAAAATTGGGCGTGTGCAATATCCACATTTCATGCCCAAAGGGCTCTTGCATGAGGGATGTGTTAGAGAATAATAAAAACCATTAAAAATGCCCTCACCCATTTCCTTAAGATTTTGGGTTGAAGTGGTTCTTTTACAATCTGGCTGTTTATTTGATTTGCTAAAAAGAAAGATCATGAACAGAATCATATATTATTTTCTTTCTTGGAGTTATATGCAGACCAAGCAGTCACTCATTCAATTCCATTGACTACTACTCTTTAACCTTGTTTTTCATTTTCAGTCCCATTCAATAGATAAGGACTACAAGCTGAATAGCAGATATTTTGAAGAATATGAATTCACACAAATATAAGCTGAAAATTGAAAAATTGAGCAGGACAAATACATTATGTAAGGCAGGGTCATAGAAACTATGGTAACTTATAACTGGACGCAGACATTGAGGGAGTAAAAAGAAAATATAAATAAGATTAAATCTTAATTCCACTCCCAAATTGTGTAGGAACAAATACAAGAACAAGGAATGTCAAATTAAAAATGATTTCAGATTAGTTTTTCAGATCTACCTGTTGAATACGGTCAGCTACATCATCAGGAAGAAACTTTCTCCCATTTTGATCAGTAACATAAAAGACTAGACAATGGGCGAAAACCAAACAAGATTAGAAGAATACATATTTAGCAAAGCAATGATGTTTAGTACATGGAAAATTGTGAATTGTGAAGGTTACCCTACCATCCATGAACCATTCTCCATCAGAGGAAATGTAAGCTCTTCTAACAATGAGATTCATATCAGTAAGAACCTGCACCACTTCCAACAAACTCCCACGCTTATTTGCACTATCAACCTGCAATTCCCATGAAATAATTGGTTACCAAAAAGAACTTTTTGCAATGCAGAAAAGACAAGCCCATGAAAATTCAATTTGACACCTTAATCACAGTGGTTGTTCTGCTGGAATTGCTATCCACAGTGACTCTGTGGCAAGAAAATAACATGACAATGTATCAAAATAAAATAAAATAAATAAATAACATGACAATTCAGTTCTAGAATAACACACAAGATAAAAAAAAAAACAAGAATAAACAACATGTTTGGAAATAGGTTACCTGGGAGGATTCATTCGAATGACAAGCTTCTCGAATTCATCGTCCATAGGCTGAGAAGAGGACCAACAATCCATAGGATGTGGTGTGAACAGAAACAGAGTAGTTTTGTGTTGTGTTTGGGTTGTGTTTGTGTGATATTAGATAACGAGGAGAGTGAGTATGTTTGTTTTGGGGTGTGAGTTTGTGTGTTTTGATTTGATTTGTGTGTCTGGTTGTTGCACTTTCCTTGTACCATCGGAATTGGACCAAGATTTTCCGAACCACATACAACACACAACAATAATAACTCACCATATCACAAATTTACATTTACATACATCACAAATCAGAATAATGAAGTGAATTATATATTTATCGAATTATTCATCGCCGGAATTAATAATAAATGTTTTAACCTTTGTTTTGTTGAAATATGTGAAGAAATTGGAAAAAATGAAACAATAAATTTATGTGGTTGAAAAGAACATTATAATTTAGAATGTTGGAATAAAGTGACTGTTCGTATCTCCAGAAAAAAAAAAAAGTGACTGTTTGAATTTTTTTTCTTTATAAGCAGAAATTAAGTCAAATATATTTTGGAAAAAAAAAATTAAAGTTTTTTATAATAAAAAAAATTAAAAGCCAAAAATTTCTAGAATTTTTTTTGTAAGTTCTTATTAATTTTTTTTGAATTATGTGTTTTTTTAAATAAATAATTATAAAGATAAGAGAGAGAATATTTCTTAAAATACGTGTTTATAAGCAAATTTTAAATTAAAATTTGCATAATCATTAAATAATTTGTAGTTTTTTTTTATTTTAATGCTAAAATAAAAATAATTTCTAACTTAAAAAAAATTCAAACAGGCTGGAATTGTTTTATGTCCTTTTCTTACAAACTTGTCTCAGGAATGAGCTTGCATTGATAGTGGATGCATATGTTG
>JAVKPL010007418.1:0-29321 GCA_032173675.1 Gastrolobium villosum
TGCCCTGTACTTGGTTGGTCCCTGTGTTCCGTGTTCACAAACTTAGACCGGCTCGATCGGGTCGACATGGAAACTAGTAAGCCGGTCATATAATCAGTTTGGGTAAAGCAACGATCGACCAAGTAATGGAAACCCGTCCAATTTTGGTGAAAATCGATGACCCGGCCTGGGTTATACCAAAAATAAAATAAAAAAATTGCTTATAAATTTAAGAAGACCATTTCGGGCATTTTTTAAAAAATTTAGGGTAAACACTCTTTTTGGTTTCTGATAGTATTTACGAAATTTTTTTTAGTTCCTGACAATAAAAAAAAAGGATCAAATTGGTTCCTAAGATTATGAAAAATTGCCATTTTAGTCCTTCTGTCAATTGTAATAAGTACTCCTTGGTCCTTTTTTCATCATTTTAGGGATTAATTTGGTCCTTTTTTATTTTTAGGGACTAAAAAAGATTTCGTGGAAATTGTCAGGGACAAAAAAGGATGTTTACTAAAAAATTTAAGAAGCTTATAAAATAAGATAAAAAATTAATTAACAAGATAAATTAATGAATCGTCAAGATTTTATCTGTATTTCACTTGTGATAGATGTTAAATGTTTGAAGACAGGTCAAATATTATTTGTTTCTTCGTTTGTTAGACAATATTGTATGATTTATTATTTTATATTAAAATATTTGAAACTGGTATCATTTTTTACAAGTATTTAAGTATGTTTATAATTTTTTAATATAAAAAAATTGAATATACTTACCGGGTCATGTGGTTCAACCAGTGATCTATTGGAATGAACCAATGGCCTAGTGACCCAATACCTCTACCGGGTCAATGTCCGGATCGAGTTTAATAACATTGATTTTAACATACAAAATCTCTCGAGTTTCAAACAAAATTTGTGAAGTTCCTGCAACAATGTAATAAATTTTTCTTTTATCTCAAAAAAAAAAAAAAAATTTCTTTCTCGCTTGCTGCAAATATTTTATGCATAAAATTGCAAGCTGTTAAAGCATAATTTTGTGTCAAAATATAATGGCTTAACTACACCTATTGGCTAAAAGTTAAGAGTGAAACTTTTAGACCAATGGGCTTAATTTTATTCATTAGAGCCTGTAAAAGATTATGCTAAAAGAAAAATCTGCCAACATTTTTTTAAGTGAAAAGGGAATATGTGAAAAAAATCATTAGATAAAGAGGAATAGAGAAATTTAAACATGTGTTGTATCTTAAAAAAATATAGAACTTTATAATTGCATTATCCACAAAAAAATTATAGTTACATGTCGTAGAAGCAGGAGTAGGGTTGTGCATGGGTCAGGTCGGGTCAGATTTTATCGGTCAAGTATTTTGACCCAACCCGCTTTAATTTGATCCAAGTCAGGTCTGATTTAATTTGGATTTTTTTAACTAGTTTAGAACCGGGTCAGTTCTGACCTGACATGGTTTCTGAAGTGGGTCAAATCCGTCCTAACCCATTTTTGACTTAGTTTCGTCACAAAATTTCGTTGAAATTTCTACGTTGCAAACCACAAAAATTTCGTCACAAAGTTATTTTTTTGTCGGAATACTTTTGTCGAAAAGCGACGAAATTTTTTCTCTAATGAAAGTTTTTACAAAACTAAATTATATATCGAAATCTAGTTTCCGTCAAAAGTTTTGACAAAATTGATTTCCTCCATCAAATGTTTTAAACGAAAAAAGAATTTCGTCAAAATTTTTGACGGAATAATTTTCATTCAAAATTTTGATAGGAATGTGTTATGACAAAAATTTCAACGAAAATTATTTTGAGGAAAATGTTTCATTCGAAACTTTTAATGAAATTCATATTCTCTAAAGAATTTTAACAGAATATTTTTTCCGTCAAAATTTCTTATCAAAATATTTTTTGTCAAAAATGTTTAATAAATTTTTTGACAGAAATGTGTTCTGTTGAAAATTTTGATGAAAATATTTTTTTATCAAAAAACTTGACAGAAATATTTAGTCACAAATTTTCGATGGAAATGCATTTCGCTAAAAATTTCGATGAAATTTTTTTTTTTGTCAAAAAATTTAACGAAATTGTTTCCGTCGAAAACTTTTGCCGAAATTTGAATTCCTTAAAGAATTTAGATGAAATTTTTTTCCGTCAAAAAATTTCGATGGAAATATGTTTCGTCGAGATTTTTGATGAATATGATTTTTCGTGAAATATTTTGACGAAATTTAGATTATGTAAAAAAATATTTGCAAAAATTTTTTCCGTCAAATTTTTTTACAAAAATGTTTTTAGTCACAAATTTTAACGAAAATATTTTTCGTCAAAAAATTTAGCGAAAATTTTTGATAGAAATATTTTCCGTAAAAATTTTTGATGTAATTGTTTTACGTTAAACTTTTCTTTTTAATGTAATTGTGAATTTTTTTTCACATAATGGGTATGGGTCAAGTTTTGTGTCATGGTATTAAAATAAGTCAGATTTAAAACTGTCCCAAATAAAAGTGGGTCGATACTCATTATTTAAATCCAGTTCAAAAAAATAGATATTTGTGGATCAGATCAAGGACAGGGCAAGAGAATCAGTTTTGTTTCATACCCATATCCGGGAGTGATAGAGTTCCTTATATCTTTATGTGATTGGTTGGTATTTTATAGACTAAACTACGAAAGTTATTAAAGTAGAATTTTGTGCCAGGCTCAACTATACAGATTTAAATTTAATAGTTTATTTGGCTTTTTGTTCTCATTAAATTATTGCAGGAACTTTGACTAAAATTGAAGAACTTTTGTATGGTAAAACCACCCTTGCAGAGCTTGAGGAAAAAGGTGGCACAAGGTGATTGAAGTATATCTTTATATAAGAAGGGTAGAATATATAGCCATATTAATTAAAAATTCTAACATTATTAAAATGAGACTTGGATGGAAAAAAATATAGGGGGTAAATGATGAAAAAAGAAAAGCACAGGGGTAAGTGATTCAAAGGCAAATCACGGATATTTGGACTTTTCCCAAAAATTTATTATACAAAAGAATAGCTAAAATTTTAAAATACCTCTATATTTTTTTTTTTCGTAAACCTCATAAAATACATTGTTTTGGAGATAACTTTATCTTATAGGAGAAACATTTTTCTCTTAATAAATTATATGTAATATTTAATATTTTTTGATGACATATTCATAACAATATTTAAACCACCTATTTATGAAAGAATTTCTCCATTTGGCATTAAATTAGGATTGTAAGTTCCTGACCCTTAAATATATTTTCTTGTAGAATATATACATGGGGTATATATTTCTACCGCTGCTGTACGTGCAGCAATCAAATACTTGCCATATATATATATTTGAAAACATTAAATGCAGGGAATCATGACGAGACAAAGGATGAAAGTATTAAATGTTGGGAATCATAATCATACACCTGTCATTGTTGTACATAAAATGACTGCAGAAATGATTTTACTTATATATATATATATATATATATATATATATATATATATATATGGGGCAGGATATTCTTACACCGGTGTAAGAGTTAGAAGTCTTACACTCAATCTTGATCATTGATCCACTTGTATCCAATGGCTCACATTACTAAAAAATTTGAGCCCTTAGATATAAGTGGGATTAACGGACAAGATTGAGAATGTAACTTATACTGGTGTAAAATGATCCTGACCCTATATATATATATATATATATATATATATATATATAAGTAGGATCCTTTGACACCAGTATCAAATTTGAAATTTGACACCTCATCTGAGAGCCATTAGATCAGAAAAAATCAATGGTATCACATGCTTTCAAATCAGAGCCATTGATTTTTTCTGATCTAATGACTCTCAGATAAGGTGTCAAATTTCAAAATTGACACTTGTGTCAAAGGATCTTACCTCTTATATATATATATATATATATATATATATATATATATATAGTGTCAAATTTAAAGTTTGACATCTCATCTGAGAGTCGTTAGATAAAAAAAGATCAATGGCTCTGATTTGTAAATATGTGACAGCATTGATCTTTTTTTATCTAACGACTCCAAGATGAGATGTCAAACTTTAAATTTGACACCTGTGTCAAAGGATCCTACCTCATATATATATATATATATATATATATATATATATATATATATATATATATATATATATATTCTGAAGTTACTGTTCAATAAATTAAAAGGTTTAGAAAATGAAATGCTCACTTTATTTATTTATTTTTATATTTTTTTTGGTTACAGAAAGGGGCAATGCCCCCACAAAATAAAAGAACAGCAAACAAGAAGGAAGGAAAAAAACAGAACAAGAAACAACAGAAAACAAAACATCAAACACTAGCAGAAAGCCAGGAACAAGCATCATCCTGTATTTCTCCTAGCAGCCACCTTATTCAGACCCGGATCCAAAAGATCAGCAGCAAGAAGATTTAACAGATCGCTGTGAGGGGAGGAGATTGATTTGAGCCCAAAGGAATCATCCAAAGCCTTCTTCGCAATCCAATCCGCACAGGTGTTGCTACTCCTAGGAATTTTATTCAATAAGACAGTCCACTCTTTCATTAAAAAGACTCGAATCTTAGCTACCAATGACAGCTTTCGAGTATCATTACCATGATTGGTAAGAAGGCAAAACGCTTGAGAAGAATCAGTTTCCAACACTAGTTTCCTCCAGCCATGCTTCCAGGCGAAATCAAGTCCATAAAGGAGAGCCCAAAGTTCAGCATGCAGAGGAATGCAAGAGCTAATGAAGGCTGAGAAACCGCCACACCATAATCCATTCCTATCCCTCAAGAGACCACCACAAGCTGCCCGATTACCTTGCACAGCCCCATCCACATTTAATTTCAGAAAGTCCTCCGCAGGCCTAATCCATGATGTAGGAAGTTGAGAGTGAGAAGTTCCTGAAAATGTTTTTTTAAACTTAGCCAAACAAAACCTATTTTCCTCAATTTCTACAGCAATAGCCTTTGAAGGATCCTCAGGACGCTGGAAACCTTCTTCGTGAATTTCCTTATTCCTCCATAACCACAAAAAGTAGCAAGTGGTAAAGAAAGAGTCTCTCCAATCCTTGAGGTTGCTGTTGTTTGAAGTGAGATTCAGAATCATCCACTCCCTAAAAGAAATCACAGTGAGGAAACTCGGTGGAAGAGGGTGCAACATGGGCAACAGCCAGCACTTTCTTGCCTTCCAACAATCTCTAAACACATGAAGGCAATCTTCAATCACTTCAGGGCAAAAAGGGCACTTATTGGAACTACCACTCCACTTTGATATTGACTCTCTTGTTAACATTCTATCATGAATCATTTTCCAGATAAGCATTTTGACTCTTTCCTTGCCTTTCCACTTCCAAATACGGTCCCAACAGTCAATGGGGGAAGGATTGCTAGAATCTAACAAGTTATTGTATGCCAGCTTAACTATGGAATGCCCAGGGTTCCAGTTAGTCCAAGCTATGCTATCCTCCTCGGCTTCATCATCTGGATGAGGAATGGCAAGAAATGGCAAGAATTTTGTTCACCACATTAAGGTCAAAATGGTTCACAAGATAATGCACATTCCAGCCTCCTTCAGAAAGGAAAATACTGTTGCTAATCTTTAAATCCAATACCTCTTGAGAAGGAAGGGTATGAGTATGAGCAAGGAGGTTTGGGCTGAGACCAGTCCAATTGTCTTTCCAAAAATCAATCTTCTTGCCATTACCTATTTGCCAAGAAGTATTGCTTATCATTTGAGGCCAGACCTTACAAATGCTTTTCCACAAGTGAGAATCATAAGGTTTACTAACTACCTCTTTTAGCGTATCTTTTCTCCTGCCAAATTTGGATAGCAAGACTTGGACCCAAAGCTGAGATGGAGACTGAACCATATTCCAAGCACACTTTTGGATGAAAGCTTCATTCTGGCCGCGGAGATTGAGAATACCTAACCCACCCTGGTTTTTAGGGAGTTGAAGGTGTTCCCAACCGATTGCATGATGCTTCCTATGAACCTCAGTATCTCCCCAAATGAAATTCCTTTGCTTCTTTTCAATTTCTTCACAAATACCCACAGGTAATAAGCTGTTTTGCATGTGGAACATAGGGATAGTGGAGATGACCGATTTTGCTAGAGTCACTCTACCTGCCATAGATAGACACTGATTTTTCCAACCATTGAGCCTATTGTTAACCCTATCCATGATCTCTCCATAGTGAAGTTTACTAGTCCGGCCATGTTTCATTCTCTATCCCAGGTATCTGCCCAAGTTTTTTTTTTGTGCAAAACCACTAATCTTCACTATCTCATTAGCAACATCAATTGGAACATTTTTGGAGAAGAAGATATTAGATTTTGGGTAACTCACCTTCTGACCAGACATGATCCCAAACTTTGTGAGGCACTCCATTACTGTCTTGATTTGGTCAATGTTGGCTTCTCCAAAGAGTAACAAATCGTCAGCAAAGAGGAGATGAGATATGGATGGTCCACCTCTACCAGCTGCCATTGGCTTCCACTCTTTCTTTGCAATTGCATCAGAAATCAAGTGTGTCAGTTTTTCCATACATAGCACGAAAATGTAGGGAGATATTGGATCTCCTTGCCTCAAACCTCTGCTCGGAAGGATGCTACCAGCCTTGGAACCATTCCAGAGGATTTCAAGCTCAGCTGAAGTGATGCACTGCATTATGATATTCACCAGAGATTCTGGGATGTTTATCTCAGACAACACTTTGTATATAAAATTCCAAGACATCCTATCATAGGCTTTCTCTAAGTCGATTTTGATTGTGAAGAATCCCCTTTTCCCCTTCATTCTATTCATAGAGTGAACCATCTCTTGAGCAATGATAATATTGTCCTGGATTTGTCTTTTAGGAACGAAACTGACTTGTTGAGGAGAAATCAGTTTGTTGAGAAGGGGTTTCAGCTTGCTCACTATAATCTTGTTGATACCTTTATAAAGAACAGAACACAGAGCAATCGGGCGAAATTGGTTAATCTTTTCTGGTTTTTCCAGTTTTGGAATGAGAACCAGAAAGGTTTTATTTAGATCCTTCACCTCATCCGGCTTCTCCCAAATCTGATGCACACAATCAACCACTTGCTTTTTCATAATATCCCAGTTTTTTTGGAAGAAAAAAGCTGGGAAGCCATCTGGACCAGGAGCTTTGAGAGCATTCATGGAGAAGAAAGCTTCCTTGATACTCAATTTCGAGATAGGATCCTTCAAGGCTGTCAACTCAGTCTCCTCTAATGCAGGCCAACAAGTATTGGTGACTTCCCAAGGTCTGAAGTGATCTTCTTCAGTAAAAAGATTAGTGAAGAAATCATGAATAATCTTGTTCAGGCTGTCTTCTTCTCTAACCATATGACCCTCATCATTCTTGAGCTCTAAAACTTTGTTTCTGGCTCTTCTAATTATGGTAGTTGTATGATAGAATCTTGTGTTATGATCCCCATCCTCAATCCATTTGCATCTAGCCTTTTGAAACCAAAGAGCTTCTTCTTGTTCTAAAACTCTATTCAACTCATCCTGAAGAGCAAAATCAAGATCAGATTGGGCAATATCATGCTGGTTGGTGTGGTTAATCTGGGTCTCTTGGATTCTTTTTAAAAGGTAATCCTTCCTAACTTGGATACAACCAAAAACTCTTTTATTCCAAGATTTAAGCGGATCAATTAGGTTTTCCAGGCAAGTGACAATCTTGGTATGGTGGTTCCAGATAAACTTGAGAAAGTGAATAAAAGTGCTATGACTCTGCCAAGCTACCAGGAATCTGAAAGGTCTCTCTTTCCACTGGTTCTCATTGGGGAAAAGAGAAAGAAGAAGAGGATTATGATCCGAGTTTAGTCTTGGTAAAGCTCTAACATCCGCATCTCCAAAAGTGGTTCTCCAAGCTGCATTTGAACAAATTCTGTCAAGTCTCTTGAAGACTCTATCAAGATGAAGCCATTTGGGTACCCTCCAAGTGAATTTAGAGCCTCTACAACCCAGATCCAGCATATGGCAGTCATTTAACATGTAGGAAAACTTCTGACATCTAGCAATATTCACATATTATGCTTATTTTAAATTATCCGTCCAAAATGACGCCATATTGGCATTCACATGATTAACAGAACAAGACAAGTGAATGAATTGATTAGATTTCTCTATGACAGATATAAACCTTTCTTCTTTCCAAAGAATCCATGTGTCACACGACATTCCAAGTTGTTTTATTTTGTTACTCTGAAGTGTGGCATTCCTGTACTTTTTGATGAAAAATAAAATGCCAAAACGTGGTAATTTAGGTTTGCAAAGTACCTGGTTACTTTGTGTCCTCTGCTCAGAGGCATCTTCTGTAAGAACCTGCACCGTTAATTAAGGTAATTAGTAAATTAATTATGATAATTAGGAAATAATTCCATAATTGACCCTAATAATTATTATGAGGATTTAATAATTACAATTAGTGGGTAAGAATGCTGAAAGTCGCTTTTCGGAAGAAAAGCGCAGATACCGGTTCTGCTACTCGGTATAAATGCGTACCGGAAAAGTATCCCGGAAAAATATAACGAATGCATGATAATTACTAGAATATTATGTAGGACTTGTAAAACAAGTTTCAAGACAAAATAACGTAATCTGATGCCAGAACTTATACTGGCTATGGAAAAGCGCGTACCGGAAAGATGCTCCGAAAAATAAAATAAAAATATGAC
Organism: Gastrolobium villosum; assembly: GCA_032173675.1. Classification (NCBI taxonomy): domain Eukaryota; kingdom Viridiplantae; phylum Streptophyta; class Magnoliopsida; order Fabales; family Fabaceae; genus Gastrolobium; species Gastrolobium villosum. The sequence goes on from JAVKPL010007418.1 coordinate 8,692, forward strand.
AAATCTTAGAAAAATGTGTAGGTCTAGAATCCGAAGTTTGGGATCAAGATCTTTTACTTTGCGATTAAGGCTAATACTGCGCGTGTGTGGCCTTGTGCCTATAAATAGACCCATTAAGGGCACACAACCCTAGGCATGCACATCCTACGTGAGAATTGCTGCTTGTGACTTGGCATTGTTTCATTGCTTTCTTTCACCATTTGTGAGCTTGGTCACCCCCTTCTGGGCATTGTTTCACCATTCCTTCTGATCAAGTAAACACTAGAGTGTGTCATGTGTGAGTGTGGTGTCACCTTTTCTGAGTGGTGAGGTGCTGTTTGGGTTGGTTGTGAGAGTGTGGTGTTGGGTTGTAGGGGTGGTTTGAGCATTGTGTCATGCCATTGTTGCTTAAAGAAGCAACCTTTGGTGCCAAGAACCAACCTTTGGTGTGGCATTTTCGTGTCCTTGGGTGTGCTGGACTTGTGTGCAGCTTTTGGAGAGCTCCAAAGGCACATTATACTACTGTTTAAGCTTGGGGTAAGTTTCCTACACCTTTGATCTTAAGCTTAATGCTTAAAGTTGGTGTCTTGGCATGTAAAAGGTTAAAATGAAGTAACCAACACCTAAGTGAACTTGTATATGCTTAAAAATGGATCCTTTAACGTGTACATGTGTTAAAAGTGAGATCTTTGGACTGGATATTCACGAAATGCAGAAACTGCATTCTGTCGTGAGATATCCGGATATTTGTCGAACAGATATCCGGATATCGATATCCGGATATGGTATCCGAATATTGATATCCGGATATGGGACCTGGGTATCCGGATATGGCATATCCGGATATGTCCAGTGTGATATCCGGATATGGCATATCCGGATATGCCCCTTCTGATATCCGGATATCCTGGGTTTGCGCAGACAGTAGCTGTGCTGTATGAACAGTAAGCTATTGGGTGTGTGTGGACCCAAGTTTAAGGAAGTTGAACTTCTGTAATTAATGAACTAAGTCAAAATCATATGATTAAGGGCTTATGGCGTTGTTGGAAGCCTTAAGACGTAAAACGTAAAGAAAAGGCGTAGTCTTTAAGTTGTATGCTTGTGATACATAAATATTGATGTATTATTGGTCCATATCAGATTGTGATACTGCTGTTTGTGGACTTGTGAGTGGTTGGACTCTTGGCTTGGATAGCTAGCTTGCAAGGTAAGCTTTCGTGTCCTCGGTTTAGCCATTTTGTTGTTCCACCATGTCCCATGGGGATGGGTTTATGCATGCTGTGTTACATGCTTTAATATTTTGGAGATGCTGTTGAGCTATTTATATGCAATGTGCTTTTATGAGATGCATGTGGTGTCCACCTATACGGTAAGCCTGAGTATGTAGTACATACAAGATGGTGAGGCTGTGGGTGAGGTGCAGGTAGCGTCCATGTACTCATGTAGGTATAGACGTATTCCTACATTTCTCTGGCCAGTAGATTTGATAAACACACATGGCATGATTAATTGCTGCATCGCATAGTTTTGGAACTTATATTGTAAATACTGTTTTTGAACTTATATTACACATGTAAGTGAGCTTGGGGTGGAAACTCCTTGAGGACCCCTTGTCTTACTGAGATTTCTTGTTAGAGATCTCACCCCACGTTTGGGGACGCTTATTTCAGGATCAGGTAATGTTGAGGGCTCAGGTGGCAGGAGGCCCGAGCTGAGTTGATATGATGATATGCTGACTGCTGTGATGTTTTCCGCTTTATTTATATTATTATGTTGAGACTGTTGTTTGGGCATTGTTGCCTTATTTGGTGAGCATGGGGTTTGTCCATGCCACATGGTTGTGTTATTGTCTTTTAATTGCTGTTGTAATTAAAGTATCAGGATTTTGACCCAGGCTACGTGTTGTAGTCCTGTGGCTTTAGATACTCACGTATTATTTATTTATGAGGTATTCCAGTTAGTTGTCTTGCAATTTACATACAGGCAGTATTTTATGAAATTGATTAAGTAATCAAGTTGGCTAAGGTTAATGACGTCATAATTGAATTAAAGAAAAAGTTATTCCGCATTTTAATTAAGCGTGGCTTAATACGATAGTATGTTAACAATCCGGGTTAAGGAGGGCCACTATTCCAGAGATTGCCCGACGGCGAGAGTTGCTGCAGTGCAGGCTGTGCCATTGCAGATGGTTCCTACTGGGGCACCAGCCGTGCCACCTACTACAGGGCGAGTATACACCCTTGATCGTCAGCAGTCGGACAGAGCTCCGAACCTGGTCAGAGGTACTGTTACCATTGGTGGTTCAGCTATTGATGTGCTTTTTGATTCTGGGGCAACACACTCTTTTGTTGCTACCCCTATTGCTGTGGGGCTTGAGTTGCCCAGTGATGTGCTTTCTCCACCGATGCGGGTGACCACCGCCACCGGAGAAAAATGTTTGACCTCCACTGTTCATCGCGATGTAGCGTTTCAGTGGGATGGCCGTGACTTCTCGGTAGATCTGATAGGATTACCGATGGCCAACCTTGAGATTATTCTGGGCATGGATTGGTTGTCCAGAAACTGTGCACTGATTGACTGCTGTGCCAAGAAAGTGGTGATGTCTCCGGGTGGGTCCACAGCCAGTTCCTCACCGTTCATTTCAGTCCTGCAGGCGAGGAGAGCCTTGAGAGCAGGGGCATTTGGCTATGTCATGTTGGGAGGTTTGGTGAGTGGGACACAGGAGGATCTCACTGGCATTCCTGTGGTGAGGGAATTCCTCGAGGTGTTTCCCGAGGAGATTCCTGAGTTTCCACCGCAGAGGGAGATAGAGTTCTCCATAGACTTATTGCCTGGGGTGGGGCCTATATCGTTGGCTCCATACCGGATGTCGCCACCAGAGTTGGCGGAGCTGAAGAAGCATATTGAGGAGCTTTCAGCGAAAGATTTTATTCGGCCGAGTGTGTCTCCCTGGGGAGCACCGGTCATTTTTGTAAAAAAGAAAGATGGGACCATGCGGTTGTGCACCGATTACAGACAATTGAACAAGGTGACAATCAAGAACAAGTACCCCCTTCCACGCATTGATGATTTGCTGGACCAGCTCAGGGGTGCTTGCGTGTATTCCAAGATTGACCTCCGGTCTGGTTACCATCAGATACGGGTAAAGCCGGAGGATGTCCCTAAGACAGCATTTCGCTCGAGGTACGGGCACTACGAGTACTTGGTGATCCCGTTTGGACTCACCAATGCACCCGCAGTGTTCATGGACTACATGAACAGGATCTTCCAGCCGTACCTGGATCAGTTTGTGATTGTCTTCATTGACGACATCTTGATTTACTCCAAGACGGAGGAGGAGCATACGGAGCACTTGAAGATTGTTTTGCAAGTGCTAAAAGAGAAAAAGCTATATGCTAAGCCGTCGAAATGCGAGTTTTGGCTCAAGGCGGTGAAATTTCTGGGTCATGTGATTTCTGCTAATGGAGTTGCGGTTGATCCTAACAAGATTGAGGCCGTGATGGATTGGGAGAGGCCCAAGACGGTTACAGAAGTGAGAAGCTTCTTGGGTTTGGCAGGCTACTATAGGAGATTCATAGAAGGATTCTCCAAGATGGTGCTACCGATGACTCGCCTTACCCGAAAGGAGACTCCATTCGTGTGGACACATGAGTGTGAGGAGTGTTTCCAGGAGTTGAAGGAGAGACTGACTACTGCTCCGGTGTTAGTTCTTCCTGATCCTGCGGAACAGTTTGAGTTGTACTGCGATGCTTATGGAAAGGGGCTAGGCTGCGTGCTGATGCAGAAAGGGAAAGCGGTTGCTTACGCTTCAAGACAGTTGAAACCTCATGAGGAGAACTACCCGACTCACGACTTGGAGTTGGCAGCCATTGTTTTTGCTTTCAAGATTTGGAGGCATTACCTGTTTGGCATGAAGTTTGCTGTATTCAGTGATCACAAGAGCCTGAAGTATCTGTTTGACCAGAAGGAGTTGAACATGAGACAGCGTAGATGGATGGAGTTCTTGAAGGACTACGACTTTGAGTTGAGGTATCACCCTGGCAAGGCCAATGTGGTAGCCGATGCTTTGAGTCGGAAATCCGTGAGCTTATCCAGTTTAATGATGAACGACTACGAGGTGATCGAGAAGTTCAGAGACTTGAGAGTGAACTCCTTGTTCGGGGGCGCACTGCTCGAAATGGAAACAGCAGAAGTGATTAATGAGCTGATGGAAAAGATCAAGGAGGCGCAAGTGCAAAGAGAGTGCCTCGATTATGTGAAAAACCAGGACGGTGTGTCTTGGAACGAGGATGGATTGCTGCTGTTCCAGAAGAGGATTGTCATTCCTCGAGGGCCATTGACCGAAGAGGTTATGGTAGAGGCTCATAAGGGCCGGTTCACTATCCACCCTGGTGCTACGAAAATGTATCAGGACTTAAAAAGGAATTTTTGGTGGCCGGGCATGAAGAAGGACATAGCGATCTACGTGTCCAAGTGTTTGATATGTCAGAAAGTGAAGATCGAGCACCAGAAACCGTCTGGTAAACTTCAACCTCTGGAGATTCCACAGTGGAAGTGGGAGAGTATTTCCATGGACTTCGTGGTGGGATTGCCTAAAACTCAGGCTGGTTGTGACTCTATTTGGGTCATAGTGGACAGATTGACCAAGTCTGCCCATTTTCTTCCAGTGAAGGTGAGCTTCACTACAGAGCAGTTGGCCAAGCTATATGTCCGCAAGATTGTGAGGCTTCACGGGGTGCCCGAGAGTATCATCAGTGATAGGGACCCGAAGTTCACATCTCGGTTCTGGGAGGCGCTGCAGGAGGCTTTTGGTACGCAGTTGAGATTGAGTACCGCCTATCACCCTCAGACTGACGGTCAGACTGAGCGGACCATCCAGACATTGGAGGACATGTTGAGAGCTTGCACTTTGGAGCAGGGTTCTGCATGGGATAGGTACCTTCCGTTGGTGGAATTCTCGTATAACAACATTTTTCATGCTAGTCTGGGCATGGCACGCTACGAGGCGCTGTATGGTAGGAGGTGTCGGACTCCTACCTGCTGGTCTGAGGTTGGAGATAAAGAGCTTTTTGGCTTGGACTTTGTCCAAGATACTACCCAGCAGATCCAGATGATCAGGAAAAAGTTGAAGCAGGCGCAGAATCGCCAGAAAAGCTACTATGATGTCAAGCATCGACCACTGGAGTTCAGTGAGGGTGAGCACGTGTTTGAGAAACTTTCACCTGTCACCGGTGTTGGACGGGCACTCCGAGTGAGGAAGTTGAGCCCTCGGTTCATTGGGCCCTACCAGATCCTTGGTAGAGTAGGACCAGTTGCCTATTGACTCGCCTTGCCTCCGAACCTAGCCAACATCCACGACGTGTTTCACGTGTCTCAGCTTCGGAAGTTCATAGCAGACCCTTCGCACGTGGTGCAGCCGGATGATGTGGAGGTTCGGGAGAACCTAAAGACTCCCGTCGGACCACTCAAGATTCTCGATCGAGGCGAGAAACAGCTTAGGAGCAAGATCATTCCGATGGTCAAGGTGCAGTGGACTGGGCGTAGTCCCGAGGAGTGCACGTGGGAGCGAGAGGATGAGCTTCTCCGACAGTATCCCGACTTTCGAGACAGGTATGTTTCTGATTTTGAGGACAAAATCCTTAAAAAGGTGGGGTGAATGTAAGAACTCGCACCGTTAATTAAGGTAATTAGTAAATTAATTATGATAATTAGGAAATAATTCCATAATTGACCCTAATAATTATTATGAGGCTTTAATAATTACAATTAGTGGGTAAGAATGCTGAAAGTCGCTTTTCGGAAGAAAAGCGCAGATACCGGTTCTGCTACTCGGTATAAATGCGTACCGGAAAAGTATCCCGGAAAAATATAACGAATGCATGATAATTACTATAATATTATGTAGGACTTGTAAAGCAAGCTTCAAGTCAAAATAACATAATCTGATGCCAGAACTGATACTGGCTATGGAAAAGCGCGTACCGGAAAGGTGCTCCGAAAAATAAAATAAAAATATGAAAAATCTTAGAAAAATGTCTAGGTCTAGAATCCGAAGTTTGGGATCAAGATTTTTTTACTTTGCTATTAAGGTTAATACTGCGCGGTTAGTGGCTTGTGCCTATAAATAGACCCATTAAGGGCACACAACCCTAGGCATGCACATATGAACATGAGAGGCTGCTGCTTCTGAGTGCTTGGCACTGTTTCATTGCTTTCTTTCACCATTTGTGAGCTTGGTGACCTTCCTTCTTCAATCCTCTTCACCATTCCTTCTTCCAAGCAACTAGAGTGTGTCTTGTGTGAGTGTGGTGTCACCTTTTCTGAGTTGAGGTGCTGGGTGAGGGGTGTTTGTGGGCTGTGGTGTTGTCTTCATGGTTATGAGCCATTGTTCATGCCATTAGAGACTCCAAGAAGCCTCCTTTGGTGCCAAGAACCAACCTTTGGTGTGGCATTTTCGTGTCCTTGGGTGTGCTGGACTTGTGTGCAGTATTGGGAGCTCCAAAGGCACCTTGAACTACTGACTAAGCTTGGGGTAAGTTTCCTACACCTTTGATCTTAAGTTTTAATGCTTAAAGGTGGTGTCTTGGCATGTAAAAGGTTAAAATGAAGTAACCAACACCTAAGTGAACTTGTATATGCTTAAAAATGGATCCTTTAACGTGTACATGTGTTAAAAGCGGGATCTTTGGACTGGATATTCACGAAATACAGAAACTGCATTCTGTCGTGAGATATCCGGATATTTGTCGAACAGATATCCGGATATGGTATCCGGATATTGATATCCGGATATGGGACCTGGGTATCCGGATATGGCATATCCCGATATGTCCAGTGTGATATCCGGATATTGCATATCCGGATATGCCCCTTCTGATATCCGGATATCCTGGGTTTGCGGAGACAGTAGATGTGCTGTATGAATAGTAAGCTATTGGGTGTGTGTGGACCCAAGTTTAAGGAAGTTGAACTTCTGTAATTAATGAACTAAGTCAAAATCATATGATTAAGGGCTTATGGCTTTGTTGGAAGCCTTAAGACGTAAAACGTAAAGAAAAGGCGTAGTCTTTAAGTTGTATGCTTGTGATACATAAATATTGATGTATTATTGGTCCATATCAGATTGTGATACTGCTGTTTGTGGACTTGTGAGTGGTTGGACTCTTGGCTTGGATAGCTAGCTTGCAAGGTAAGCTTTCGTGTCCTCGGTTTAGCCATTTTGTTGTTCCACCATGTCCCATGGGGATAGGTTTATGCATGCTGTGTTACATGTTTTAATATTTTGGAGATGCTGTTGAGCTATTTATATGCAATGTGCTTTTATGAGATGCATGTGGTGTCCACCTATACGGTAAGCCTGAGTATGTAGTACATACAAGATGGTGAGGCTGTGGGTGAGGTGCAGGTAGCGTCCATGTACTCATGTAGGTATAGACGTATTCCTACATTTCTCTGGCCAGTAGATTTGATAAACACACATGGCATGATTAATTGCTGCATCGCATAGTTTTGGAACTTATATTGTAAATACTGTTTTTGAACTTATATTACACATGTAAGTGAGCTTGGGGTGGAAACTCCTTGAGGACCCCTTGTCTTACTGAGATTTCTTGTTAGAGATCTCACCCCAAGTTTGGGGACGCTTATTTCAGGATCAGGTAATGTTGAGGGCTCAGGTGGCAGGAGGCCCGAGCTGAGTTGATATGATGATATGCTGACTGCTGTGATGTTTTCCGCTTTATTTATATTATTATGTTGAGACTGTTGTTTGGGCATTGTTGCCTTATTTGGTGAGCATGGGGTTTGTCCATGCCACATGGTTGTGTTATTGTCTTTTAATTGCTGTTGTAATTAAAGTATCAGGATTTTGACCCAGGCTACGTGTTGTAGTCCTGTGGCTTTAGATACTCACGTATTATTTATTTATGAGGTATTCCAGTTAGTTGTCTTGCAATTTACATACAGGCAGTATTTTATGAAATTGATTAAGTAATCAAGTTGGCTAAGGTTAATGACGTCATAATTGAATTAAAGAAAAAGTTATTCCGCATTTTAATTAAGCGTGGCTTAATACGATAGTATGTTAACAATCCGGGTTAACACGGGCTGTTACATCTTCCCTGTTTGGATTCTCCATCTCCATCCCATCTTCTGAAGCTCTATCTGGAGGTTCAGCTTTCCACGAGGTCTCCTCACTGCCCGAATTGGAAATTTCCATCTCTGCAGGAATGGCAACAGTCTCACATAGCTCACCAACATCCTGACCACCCTCAATGTTTGTTGACTGAGTGGCAGCTATCTTGGAACAAAGCTCTATTTCAGTTTCCACATTGGAGTGAGCCTTACTATTAATGAGAGGTTTGATAGTAGGGGCTGGAGATTCTTGCCTTGGTTTGCTCTTCCAAGTTGTCTTATTGGATGAAGGGAGCTCTATTGGTTTGGAGCTAGACCCACTTTGAGGAGATGCAGTGGTGAACACAAAGGAATTGATCCTGTCTTTCCCTTTAGTTTTGTGTCTGTTTTTACCTGTGACTTTTTTTCCCCAGACTGGAGCTTCACATTAGCTGCTGGGCTACTGAGCAGAGAGGAGCTGCCCCACTTGTTCTCCTTTTGTTCCCCCAGAAGGGTTTTCGAAACTGAGCTAATCAGCTCTGTATTTTCAGGATCCTTCCTTATCTCCTTTTTCTGGTTAGAGGAACTCCCATTATTAGAGATATCAGCTCCAAAAGTTCGCTCTTCTTTTGTATCCTTCATCTTTTGAGAGAAATTTTTCGGGAATTTCTTCTTCTGCACAACCATCCAGGGCCCCACACTCTGGTTCTCTGAAGTTTTTTCTGTATCAAACACATTCGTGCTCCGATTAGGTTGCACTTCAGCAGGGTTCACATTCTGATTGCATTGCTCTTTATTGTGCCCATACTTTCCACACTTTACGCAAATTAAGTAAAGACTCTCGTATTCCACCTTAAAGATTTTATCCTCCAAAATATATTCTCCTCTCAGGGTTTTGGATAAATCCAATTCAACACAGACTCTCGCAAATTTCCCCTATCACCCGTAGATGTATTTCTATCAACCTTTAACACTTTCCCAATAGTATCACCAATGATTTTCAGAAAAGACATCACACAGAATTCTTGGGGAATACCTGGAAGACGAATCCACGCAGCAATTCTATGAATGTTGGCTTTGAATGGATCAAAAAAAGGTTCCCACTTCCTGATTGCCAGATAGTGCCCCATCAAAACCCATGGGCCGCCGGTAAGAGCTAGGTTCAGATCTTCAACGCTTGTGAACTTCACCAAGAAGAAATCATTTCCTAAGTCGGCTACAGTTAGAGGACCTGCTTTTGCCCATAGGTTAGCAAGCTTGGTCTTCATATACATCACTCCTACCTTCTTGCCCAGAAGTTTGACTATGATTGCATTTTTCCAGGGACTTCTAAGTCTTTGTTTAGCTTCCTCCGTGCATCTTATTCTCACTGACCCATCTGCTCCGTAAATGGTCTGGAACCCTTGTTTATTGATTACCCCTAGACTCGGGTCAAGAGGTTCACTCACTTCCTCTGTTAGATCGGCTTGCCAAGAGTCTTCTTCACCCTTAGTATTGTCGCTGGATCTAAGGGCTGCAGCGAAAGACATCATTTTCCCAGAAGGAATACGTTCAGAGATGTTGCCTAAACTTGCACCTCTGTTAGATGAATCTGGAGAGAATTCCTCTCCGTTTTTGGAACGCTTGATACTCTTCCTCATTAGATCGTTTGATTCAGGTTGTGTTGTTGTTGATGCTGGACCGCCGTGACTTTCGTTGGAGGAACCCATCTCGTTTGCCCTAGCAGAGAGAAAAACATAGATGACCTTAGAATGGTGATTACTTTTTTCTCTTTTCTTAGTAACTTTTCAGACACACTTTATTTATTTTAAAATTGCGGAGAATCCCTTCACCAAGAAAAAAAAAATTGCGGAGAATCCAAATAGTAGTTCAATAAATTAAAAGGTTTAGAAAATGAAATGCACACTTTATTTATTTTAAAATTGCGGAGAATCCCTTCACCAAGAAAAAAAAAATTGCGGAGAATCCAAATAGTAGAGTTAGTCTTATATATATATATATATATACATCAAGGCTTTTCCCACCCCACATAGGATGAGAGCAAGGATTTCTCGGCTAGCCACAAAATGTGTTTACCAGAATTCAAACTCAAGCCCTTTATAATCATAACCCAAATTCCTAGGACTCAGCAGCAAGCCAACTGAACCACTTAATCTTTGTTTTATGACGAGAAACGTTTCTGAAATGTGAGAACAATTTCTGTAGTCCAGGCCTTTAAAAAATAAAGGTGCTCCCACTCACATAGAAAGGGGTAAAAAAGAAAAATGAAAGTGAAAACAGGGATAAAATTGGAAATCAAAAAATTTGAATGTGAGAGGGACCACTAAAAATTAATATGAACCAGGAGCTTAGAAAATTTTCTCCTCAAATGTGGAACCTTATAGTGGTCCTAATCTTGTAGTGCAGGCGTGCAAGGAACGGTCAGCTTTATGTTTAGTTTGGTTTTTCCAAGCATGTGTCTGTTTTACTACTGGTCAATGATTTATATATATATATATATATATATATATATATATATATATATATATATATATATATATATATATATATAAATTGAACACATTATCTACTACAAAGTATATAAAGTTCTTATTAATGGGTCAAACGGGGGAAATATTTTATATGCTCCAGGATCACCAATGATTTGGTGCTCCCTCTCACGACATTCATTTTTTCTTTCCCTTTTTACTCCTAATATTTTTCTTCTTTTCCAATTTTACCCTCTCATTTACACTAAGAAACCACCTAAAAAATGGTGGTCCCACCCCATAATAAATTCTCTCCGAAACGGGTTACTACCGGTCAATGATAAGCACAATTAGCTCAAGTAAAGGTAAATGGCTAACTTTTGGCTCTGCAGAGTACAGGTAGAATAACAAATTAAGTCATACATTATTGTACCCATCTTTTATAAAATTAAAATAAAAATCTTCTTTCTCTCCCATCTTCACTCAAGCGAGATTAATTCGCCTTGGCATACTTCGTTACCCCCTCTGGGTTTTCCTTGAAGTTATCATTGTTTTTGTAACGAAGTTAATTTTAGAGAAGAATTAAATTTCATCCTATTCTTACAATTTCAAACAAGCCTAAATGACATCATACACGTTACTCTGCTATAATCTTACAAATAAAGAAAAATTATGTATGTAAAAAATTAATATGAAAGGACCAACCATCATTGCTGTAAGGAATAAGGAGCTTGTATCATTTAACCAAAAGTTTCAACTTCGAGTTACAGGAATGAAAAAAAATAAGATTGAAAATATGTGTCCGATATTATTCGAATAGAACCGACTTGGATAAAAAAAAATCACGTGAAAGGAAAATAAAATTGTTTAACAAAGATATCTTCTAAGCCATTGTATTTTAAGATGTTTTTTGTTCTTGTCGTCCCATCCCCTTTTACTAAGAGTCTGAGACTGCCATATGCATGCTTGAAAAAGATTTCAAGGCATGGAAAAGAGTTGCCGGCATCAGCAAATGTGTTCGGAATTCATTTTGAAACAGATGACTATTTAAATACTGGCCGGCTCTCTGTATTTGTCAATTAGTTCTTTTTCTAGATGCAAACCGATTGTTCATTAAATACTTAGAATTAGACGAAAGATAATAGAAATGAATTAATGACTAGAGAGAGATTTGGATAGTTTAGATCAGAAAATATATTCGAAGCTTTGGCATCATTACATAAAAAAAAATATGATTAGAGGAGTAGTGTGTACGAGTATAAATGGGCTAATTGCTGTCTATTAAGACTTACAGTCTGACCTATTTTAGGTTATTTATAAAATATTGTAGGTTTATGCTTTTGGACAAACTCATTTAAAAATTAGGTCATATGCCCACTTTAATCTGTTATAAAAGCTTGCATGCTAATCTTTTAATTTTTTTAATAAAATAACATATTTATGGTATATATTATTAACTTGAAGAAACATAGTGAAAAAAAAAACCAAATGTATAAATTTAAGTACATGAAATACTTTTATAATTTGCTAATATGATGATATTCATCTTAATTTTTTTTTTTTTTGGTAAACATATTCATCTTAATTTATTTCTTATGTAGGATGATTCTGCCAGAATTAATTTTTTTTTCAATCATATCAATTTAAATTTAGCTTTTGAGATGATAGCCTTTTGGATTACGGATATTGAACAAATTTGGATTGGTCATTACTTTGTTTAAGGTAAATTATTGATTACCTTACGATTAGTTATTACTTTGTTTAAAGCAAACTACTTTTAGGTATGATTATGATATCCTTAAAAATTATTTTCTTGTTTTTTTATTAATTTCATATTTACGTAAGATGTTTGAGTGACACAAAAAGTGAAAGTGATCCATCAAAAGATGAGGAAGATAAGGAGAAGGTTCGTTAGAAGATTGCGAAGGCTATCAAGAGCTAAGAAAAAGCTCCTAAAAATAACTATTTGATGTGTTGTTAAGAATATTATTTAAGGATTTTGTGATCTTGTTAAAAATCTTTTTTGAGAATTTTTATAGTTTGAACCATTGCTGAAAACACTTCTTAATATATGAGAAATTTTATCTATTTTTTTTTTTTTAGTTTTGTTTGCAACTTGATAGGTCTATAAGGTCTTATTAACTATATTAGGCTTTTCATTTCTTTATAATAGGTCAGGTCAAGCGTATAATTAATCAATCTTCTAATAGGTTAATAAGTTAGTGTAAGCTCTAAAGATTATATATAGACTTAAAGCTATTAATGTTAAAGCCTATCTCATTTACACCCTTAGACCTTAGTAGCATGCTTTCTCTCTTGAAGGAAAATAAGTCTAGATTCATTAGAAAAGGGATACAATTTCCCCGTGAAGAACTAAAATATTCCAATTTCTCACTATATAAGGATCTTATCTAGCGAGGGATGTCCTTTAAAGGTAACATTATTTTTTTAATTAATGGCTAAAGTTTTCAAAATTAACAGAAAATATGAAATATGTTAAGAGTGTTAGTCCCACATTGTGTGTGTCTCATTGTGTTAAGAGTGTTAGTCCCACATTGTGTGTGTCTCATTGTATTCTTCAATTGGTTTGCTATATAATAGAACCAATGTTGTGTAGTTTAACACAACAAGGATTAATATCAATTCCTCTTGTATCTTGATATTTAACATGGTATCTAGAGCCTAACAAGAGGAATCTTAATCCGCTTAACTTAGTTCACTTTTCCATAATTTCAATATGGTTATAGAGAGATATCACCCTCCTTGAGGGATTCTCGTTGTTATTTCTTTTTCGGGTTTTTCTTAGTATGCTCTGTGACTGCAGCTTAGACTGATCTGTCACATCAGAAAAGAATGATCCTTGGAAAGCTGTTGGGTTGACCGCCATTGATCGACCACCGTTGACTGTCGTCTCCGTTGACTTTTTTGATGACTTTCTGGCGACTTTTCTGACGACCCACTAGCGTCTCCGACGACCCACCACCGTCTCCGGCGACTTTTCCGATTATGTGAAGTTTTTTTTTTTTTTTCTTCTTTCTTCCCAAGATGGACTATTTATTCTATTCATCGTCCTCTTGAGGGGGAGCACTTTCCATGTTGCTGATGGTCATTCCAGCACAGTTGTCTTTGTCGATGATAATTCCGGCACCGAAGTTCCTCTTGAGGGGGAGCACCGTCCATGTTGCTGATGGTCATTCCAGCACTGTTGTCTTTGCCGATGATAATTCCGGCATCTTCCATACCGTCGTCCATGTTGTTGATGGTCATTCCAGCACAGATGTCTTTGCCGATGATCATTCCGGCATCTTCCATGTTGATGTTCATTCCGACGCCATTTTTAGCACATTGTTGATTTTTGGTTTCTCATATAGGAGATTTATTTTGATGTTATGTTACTTGGTCATTTCATTTTGTTGATGTAGCACTGTTGCTTTTGGTTCCTAATAGGAGTATTATTTATGTATCAAGCTTGTGGCATATGATCTATATGCTACAGCTTGAGGGGGAGTGTTAAGAGTGTTAGTCCCACATTGTGTGTGTCTCATTGTGTTAAGAGTGTTAGTCCCACATTGTGTGTGTCTCATTGTATTCTTCAATTGGTTTGCTATATAATAGAACCAATGTTGTGTAGTTTAACACAACAAGGATTAATATCAATTCCTCTTGTATCTTGATATTTAACAAAATAAATAATAAAAATGTTAAAAATTAATTCTATAATTTGTAATAAATAATTATAATTTTATATTTTTCAAATCCTTTTGATCTTATAGTATATACTATTTTTTATGGTTTAAATTATTTTTTGTGAAAATACAAATATCATACAACTCATCAAGCATATCTTCTAATTTAGGAATTGGGTGACATTATTTTTCCATAATGTTGTTGATTGCTAGCAATCAACACATCTTTTATGACCAATCTTTCTTTAGTTCAAGTAGCTAGCACTAGTACAACACAAGGGTTTAGGTTTTCACATACAAACAACTCCTTGGTCTCTTCGGAATGGCTTTTGTATAATTGTACGTTAGTCGACTCAGCAGATGTATTCCCACCACAAAATCAAAGAGAACATATTGGTAGTTCATCAGGATGACATTTGCATATTGGTGCAACAAAAGGACAACAGAACTAGGCAAATTTGGACCAAGGTTGTCAGTAGAAAAATAAAAAATATTTATGAGCATAATCATGGGTGTTTCATCATTAAAGATCTCCTAACCTCCTCCACGGCTCCACCCTTGCATAAAACTGTTTTTCATTTTTTCAGTTTGCGTCTCTCAATGTTCCTTCCCAGTCCAACCCTTCCATCTCTCATTTTCTTTTTATGCTTGCTCTTCCTTTTTTTTTCTCTTGGGTTCGGTCTCAGCTGCCTTTCATTTCCCATACTCATTTTTCCTATGTAGTTTAACTTGATTTTGATAAACCACTTGGGGTATCATAGGAAGTAAGATTATAGGCTTTTACTTGTAAATAATCGATTCAACCCAAAAGTTCAGGAGGGTTCGCGGTCTGGATTGAATCGGTTTTGGAAGCAAAAATCATCTGATCCAATCCCTTCCGTTTGATTATGTAATCACCCCTTCGGTTTGGATTTCTTTTCAAATCTGATCCGATCCGATTTTTTTCGGTTTGGATTGGATCGGTTTTCGGATTTTTGAAAATCCTGAAATTTGTTTCATGATTATTGTGCAAATAATATCTTTTGTATATATTGGCTTTGTTCAAAAAAAAATTTGAAATACAAAAGCATCAATAATATAGTGTTTTTTTTTTGCAATGAGATATGGAGCTCTACACAGATGAAATTTTGTTGATGAGATATGGCTAGATTTTTCTTGGGTTAATGGATCTTGGGTTTAGAATTTTTTTGACTATGATTGGAGAAATACCCAAGTAGGTAGAGGGGAATTAATATATTGGATCGATTTGGATCGGTTTTCATCAACCCACCTGAAAATCAATCCAATCCAATTACAATTTATGATTTTTTTCGGTTTTTGGTTTTCGGTTGTTCGGTTCGGTCACCGCGGTTTGAATCGATTTGGATCGGTTGATGAACATCCTTACAAAAGTTGAAGTTGTTGGGTGAAGGCTTTTTAATGGTTTATAGTATTCTTTAATATGCCCCTCACACAAGAGCCCATTGAGCTTGAAGGATGAACAATGCAGAAGTCCACCTATATGTGCTAAGAAAATTTTATAAGAAAAAATGGAGGTGGTGAGAATCGAACCATAATACCAAGACTCTAATATTATATAAGGAATCAATTCAACTAAAAAATTAAATATAAATATTGGGTGAGGGTTTTTAACACTATTTAATTAACTAACAGATGCATCTCGTCTATGTCAAATTGCCAATAACTCTTTAGCTCCTAGATGCTCTCATTTACCTTCGTTCTCCCCTAGATGCAGCATAATATCTTCTTCTTCATCCGCTGACTCCATACCTAATTTCTTTGTCATGATGATGATTCTCCAATTGGAACTTTAACTAGCAATATGTCCCATGACCAAGCTTTACTTCTTTATTTTTTAATCCATACAATATTTTTTTTATTTCAAAAAATAAAAATAAAAATATCTAGGCCTACCTTGACTTCTTGATCCTACTTTGAGTGTTTGGTCGGCTCTGAAGTTGCAACATATCTCTTGGACCACACCCTCTTCAAAATGTGGGTCAGATGTCCACATCAAATGTTTTCTTTAAGTAATATAAATTAATTAAAAATTAATTAAAATAAGTTTTAAAAATTTATCCATTAAATAAAAATCTTATAATTATAAACATTTGATCTAACCTGTGTGCCATATTTATTTTATTTGATAATCGTCAATAGCTACGAACATATTAAGAATTTAAAAAATTTCTGATTCTGCTAAGATATTACAAATTTCTAATAAATTCTTACTGAACGTAGAAAAATATATGGAAAATTTATAATTTTTTAATTTTTTTAAATAGAAAGAATCTTCCCTTACCCAATTTTTTTATTCAGGAGAATTAATTTTTCATCAATCATGTATTTTAAATAAATTATGTTAGAATTTAATCAGTGGGTGTTATCAATATAAAATATTTTTACATTAATATCTAGAAATATTTTGATATATCATTATTTATTAATTTTTATTTTATTCAAGAAAGTGTAATAGAGAAGAATATGTAAGAAGAAGAGATTGAGACGAGAGAGAGAAAGAAGTATCCATTGAAGTGGTTAAAGACTCTATATTCTGTGTATAACCATCAAGGAACAAACTATATAAAGGAATACAAGCTGACCCACTCTATGGGTCAGGCCCAATGCTAACAGATAGAGCCCAATGCTAACAACACAACTAACTCTAACAGATTAGTTACAGGGATACAATCAAGTGTGTCCTATACTCATGTAGATGCACTAATACATGTGCAGGTAAACTATATGCTAATATGCCCTCTCAAACTCACCAGTTTTGGAGTTGAACAACATCCACAACTCTGAGTTTGGTTCGTAGTTCAGCAAATCGAGGAGCAGATAATGGCTTGGTTAGAGTTTCAGCAAGCTGTATGGAGGCAGGGACATGAGATACACTTAGAGCTTTGGAGAGTACTCGTTCTCTGACAAAGAAAATGTCCAACTCCATATGTTTAGTTCTGGAATGGAGAACGGGATTATGAGCCAGTGCAACAGTGCTTAAGTTGTCACAAAACACCTGGGGAGTGGTCAAGGGAACATGCAGTTCACGAAGGAGGGACTGAATCCATAAGATTTCAGCACATGTAATAGCCAAGCTCCTATACTCGGCCTCGGTACTGGATCGAGCCACAAGAGTTTGCTTTTTGGACCACCAAGACACCAAGTTCGGACCAAGAAATAGACAAGCACCCGAAGTTGAACTGCGATCATCAGGGTCACCAGCCCAGTCAACATCACAAAATGCTGTGAGAGACAAAGGAGAGTGAGCAGATGCAGGCTGTAGCAGGAGCCCATGTGAGACAGTCCCTTGAAGATACCGGAGAATTCGCTTAACAGCAGCCTAATGGTCAAGTAAGGGCTAAGACATGAATTGACAAACCTTGTTTACAACAAAGCTAATTTCTGGACGGGTAATGGTAGCATATTGTAAGGCTCCCACAATGGACCTGTAGAAAAAGGGATCATCAAAATAATTGGACACATGCTTGGTCAGCTTGCAGCTAGTGGTCATAGGAGAGGCTATGCTCTTAGCATCATACATGTTTGCTCGAGCCAAGATATCACGAACATATTTGGATTGAGATAGAAGAAGGAAACCAGTATTGAGCTTCTTTACCTCAATACCCAGGAAGTAGTTCAAGGGACCAAGATCCTTGAGAGCAAACTTGGAATTTAGATCTGTAATCAAGTCATGAACAAGGGATCAGTACCTGTTACAATAATATCATCCACATACACTAGGATGTATATGCATCTGTTGGCTTGACGAAAAATAAAGAGTGATGGATCACAATTGCTTGACTTAAATCCGATAAAAAATAGAGCTGCTTTCAGTTTGTCAAACCAAGCTCTAGGAGCTTGTTTGAGACCATACAGTGCCTTGTGCAACTTACAAACCAGGGTCTTATCTGTTGTCACAAATCCTGGAGGCTGCTGCATGTACACATCCTCAGCCAAATCCCCATTTAGGAAGACATTGTTGACATCAAGTTGCCTTAAAGACCAGCCAAAGGTGAGAGCAAGAGTAAGCATAACCCGTACAACCACTGGCTTTACCACAGGGGAAAAGGTTTCAGTAAAATCAAAGCCCTCTTGTTGATGAAAACCTTTAGCAACAAGCCTGGCTTTATACTTGTTTATAGTACCATCAGGATTCTCCTTCACTTTGAACACCCATTTACATCCAATAGCCTTCCTATTAACAGGGAGAGAAACAAGAGTCCAGGTTTGATTGGCTTGCAAAGCTGTAAACTCAGCTTGCATAGCATTTAGCCATTGGGGACTAGCCAGTGCTTGTTTGATAGATGTTGGTTCCATCTGTGTGAGAAGGGCAACGGATCTGGCTAGAGATTTAGAGCATGTAGTGATAGAATGAGTAGTGGAGGGAGGACTAAGGCTAGTAGATGGCTGATATTCAGAGGGAGAAGATAATAAGGGGGAAGGAGAAGACTCAGACAGTAAAGAAGGTGAAGGGGAAAATGGAGAAAGAGAAAGGACCAGAGCAGACATGACACGACATGGAGAAAGAGACCTCATAGATGGAATAAGCTGAAGATCAGCAGTAGAAGTAATGGGAGTATGGGGTGCAGCAGAGGAACCAACATGTAAAGACTGATGTATTGACATAATCTATATGCTAATAAAGTGAAATAGTCATAAATAATTGACATATTAAAATGTTGATGTATTTCAATGTAACATACTTATTAAACTCGTAGTTAACAAAGTAAAAAAAAAAAAAAAAAAAACTTAGCACTTTTAGTCAGAAATAACTTAGTTAATAGACAGTTCATTTTATTGAGTTTACGTATTTGGTTGCAAGGTGTGGATTAAAAAATAAAAAATTAATTTTATAAAAAAATAAAAAATACTTATTGTTATAAATAATGTGAATGTTGGCCATCTATGACATTACGACTGTTGAATATTCTGTAAGGGTTGTGCATGGGTTAGGTCGGGTTGGGTTTTTGTGGCGACTCGACCCAACTTGGTTTTTATAGGTCAGGTATTTTGACCCGACTCGTTTTAATTCGATCCAATTCAGGTCTGACTTGGTTTAGATTTTTTTGAACTAGTTCAGAATCCGATCGGATCTGACCTGACTTGGTTTCTGAAGTGAGTCAAATCCAACCTGGCCTGTTTTTGACTTGATTTCGTCACAAAATCTCATCGAAATTTCTACGTTGCAAACGACGAAAATCTCATTACAATATTATTTTTTCGTCGGAATACATTTTGTCGAAAAGCGACAGAATTTTTTCTCTAATGAAACTTTTTACAAAAATAAATTTTCTATCGAAATTTAGTTTCCGTCAAAAGTTTTGACGAACATGATTTCCACCATCAAATGTTTTAAACGAAAAAATAATTCTGTCAAAAATTTTGACAGAATATTTTTCGTTCAAAATTTCGATAGGAATGTGTTCTAACGAAAATTTTGACAGAAATTATTTTGAGAGAAATGTTTCATTCGAAACTTTCGACGAAATTTAGATTCTCTAAAGAATTTTGACAGAATATTTTTTCCGTCAAAATTTTTTATCGAAATATTTTTTATCAAAAGAATTTACGAAAATTTTTGACAAAAATGTGTTCGGTTGGAAATTTTGATGGAAAAGTTTTTTATCAAAAAACTTGATGAAAATATTTAGTCGAAAATTTTCAATGGAAATGTGTTTCGCTAAAAATTTCGACGAAAATTTTTTTTTGGTCAAAAAGTTTAACGAAAATGTTTCCGTCGAAAAGTTTCGCTGAAATTTGAATTCTGTAAAGAATTTTGATGAAATTTTTTTCCGTCAAAAAGTTTCATTGGAAATGTGTTTCGTCAAGATTTTTGATGAATATGTTTTTTTGTGAAATATTTTGACGAAATTTAGATTTCCTACAAAAATTTGACAAAAATTTTTTTCCATCAAATTTTTGTACAGAAATATTTTTAGTCACAGATTTTGTTGAAAATATTTTTCATCAAAATTTTTTACGAAAATCTTTTATGGAAATATTTTTCGTAAAAAATTTTGACGTAATTATTTTACGTTAAAACTTTTATTTTAACGTAATTGTGATTTTTTTTTCTTTTTTCACATGATGGGTATGAGTCAAGTTTGAGTCAATGGGTCATTATTAAAACAAGTCAGATATTTTTACCAAAAAAAAAAAACAAGTCAGATATAAAATTGACCCAAAGAAAAGTAAGTCAATATTTAAACAAAATTCAAAAAAAATAGATATTTATGAGTCAAATCAAGATAGGGTAGAACAAGTGAATCAATTTTTCTACACTTCCCTATCCGTAACCACTGAAGAAGTAATTGTGGCCATTTATCATATTGTATCGGTCCTCGTTTATGAGCCTATAAATAGAGACATGTACAAAGTATTAAAT